>SJXQ01013148.1:1249007-1276720 GCA_006408695.1 Aepyceros melampus | reverse complement strand
GGTAGTTTGAGCATTCTTTGGCATTGCCTTTCTTTGGAATTGGAATGAAAACTGACCTTTTCCAGTCCTGTGGCCACTGCTGAGTTTTCCAAATTTGCTGGCATATTGAGTGCAGCACTTTCACAGCATCATCTTTCAGGATTTGAAACAGCTCAACTGGAATTCCATCACCTCCACTAGCTTTGTTTGTAGTGATGCTTTCTAAGGCCCACTTGACTTCACATTCCAAGATGTCTGGCTCTAGATTAGTCATCATATCATCATGATTATCTGGGTCGTGAAGATCTTTTTTGTACAGTTCTTCCGTGTATTATTGCCACCTCTTCTTAATATCCTCTGCTTCTGTTAGGTCCAGACCATTGAATACAGTAAGTCAGAAAAACATATATCACATATTAACACACACATATGGAATCTACTAGGTTGGTGCAAGAGTAATTTCAGTTTTGCACTGTTGAACTTTGCCATTAGATATTGGGATGCCTTGTATAAATGTGGTTATGTTATACATCATTTTAATGCACAATGTACAATTCTTGCTTTATGCTTTTTGCTAATGAATTATTACTTGCTGTTTATTTTATATGTATTTTAGACCTACAGTAATGATGTTAGACAAACAGCAAATTCAAGCAATTTTCTTATTGGAGTTCCAAATGGGTTATAAAGCAGTGGAGACAACCTGCAATATCAACAATGCATCTAGACCAGGAACTGCTAATGAACGTACAGTGCAGTGGTGGTTCAGGAAGTTTTGCAAAGGAGACAAGAGTCTTGAAGATGAGAAGCGTGGTGGCTGGCCATTAGAAGTTGACAATGATCAACTGAGAGGATCAAAGTGATCCGCTTACAACTACACAGGAAGTTGCGCAAGAACTCAACATTGACCCTTCTACAATCATTTGGCATTTGAAGCAAAATGGAAAGGAGAAAAAGCTTAATAAGTGGATGCCTCATAAGCTGACAACAAATTTTTAAAAAATCATTTTTTAAAGTGTCAGTTTCTCTTATTCTATGCAACAACAATGAATCATTTCTTGATCTGACTTACATGTGATGAAAAGTGCATTTTATATGACAACCAGCTCAGTGGCTGGACCAAGAAGCAGCTCCAAAGCACTTCCCAAAGCCAAACTTGCACCAAAAAATGGGTCATGGTCTCTGTTTGGTGTCTGATGCCCGGCTGATCCACTACAGCTTTCTGAATCCCGGTGAAACCATTACATCTGAGAAGTATGCTCAGCAAACCAGTGAGATGCACAAAAAACTGCAACGCCTGCTGTTGGCGCTGGTCAACGGAATGGAACCCATTCTTCTCCACAACAATGCCTGACCACATGTCAGATAATGAACACATCACAAGGTGAACGAATTGTGCTACAGAGTTTTGCCTCATCTGCCATACTCACCTGACCTCTCACCAACTGACTACTACTTCTTCAAGCATCTCAACAACTTTTTGCAGGGAAAATGCTTCCACAACCAGGAGGATGCAGAAAATGCTTTCCAAGAGTTCGTCATATCTGGAAGCACAGATTTTTTTTATGCTACAGGAATAAACAAACATTTCTCATTTGCAAAAATGTGTTGATCGTCATGGTTCCTATTTTGACTAATAAGGATGTGTTTGAGCCTAGTTATGACGATTTAACATTTAGGATCTGAAACCATAATTACTTTTGCACCAACCGAACAGAAAAGTCTTACTGATGAACCTAGTAGGGAATGGACATGCGGGCACAGTGGAACAACCAGGAGGATGCAGAAAATGCTTTCCAAGAGTTCGTCATATCTGGAAGCACAGATTTTTTTTATGCTACAGGAATAAACAAACATTTCTCATTTGCAAAAATGTGTTGATCGTCATGGTTCCTATTTTGACTAATAAGGATGTGTTTGAGCCTAGTTATGACGATTTAACATTTAGGATCTGAAACCATAATTACTTTTGCACCAACCGAACAGAAAAGTCTTACTGATGAACCTAGTAGGGAATGGACATGCGGGCACAGTGGGGAAGCTGAGGGTGGGACAAGCTGAGAAAGCAGCCTTGACATATATACATTACCATGCGTAAAACCGTAGGGAATTGCTCTGTAACACAGGGAGTCCAACCTGGCACTCCAGGGTGACCTAGCGGGGTAGGATTGGGGGTGGCGCGGTGGAGGCTCAAAAGGAAGAGGACGTACACATAATCATGAGAGTCACACCAGATGGCAGAAACCAACACACTGTAAAGCAATTTTCTACCAATTAACTTTTTTTTATTTTTAAAAAGAAAAATATATTAGAAGGAATCAACAGTAGATTGAAACATACAGAAAAATGGATCAGCAAGCTGGAGGGCAGAGTAGTGGGAATCAGGACCACTGAACAGAAAAATTTTTTTTTAATGAGGACAGTTTAAGGGACCTCTGGGACAATATCAAGAACACTAATATTCACATTATAGGGGTCCCAAAAGAAGAGAAATTGAAAAAAAAAGGGGGGGGTTGAACATATCTGAAGAAATAATAGCTGAAAACTTCTGTAAACTGGGAAATGAAACACTTATCCAAGTTCAGGANTCACTTTCTGCCATAAGGGTGGTGTCATCTGCATATCTGAGGTTATTGATATTTCTCCCGGCAATCTTGATTCCAGCTTGTGCTTCTTCCAGTCCAGCGTTTCTCATGATGTACTCTGCACAGAAGTTAAATAAGCAGGGTGACAATATACAGCCTTGAGGTACTCCTTTTCCTATTTGGAACCAGTCTGTTGTTCCATGTCCAGTTCTAACTGTTGCTTCCTGACCTGCATATAGGTTTGGCAAGAGGCAGGTCAGGCGGTCTGGTGTTCCCATCTCTTTCAGAATTTTGCACAGTTTATTGTGAATGTCACAAGAAGCCCTTAAATAACACAGATCCACATAAGTGCTAGAAAAAACCTTCATCTCACTTCCTGGTTCCTGTGCACAGGCTCTGATCAAGGCTGATACACCTCGTAGTATTGTTATACATGACAGCTCCCAGTGAAGAGGCCAATCTCAAATCATTTTCTCTAATTATAATTTTTGAATGCTTGTGTGAGAAAGGAAAAATAAAAATCCATGAGTGAGCTCCAGTTCCTCTCTTCTCTGAGAACTGCATAAACAGACCTTAGCTATAGAATGGGGTTCAAGGTCATTTACATCATCTGATGAGCATGTCTTCTAGGGCTTCTCAGCCTCTTCTGAAGTGAAACTAGTTTTGAACTTCCCTGGCAGTCCAGTGGTTAAGACTTCTCCTTCCAATGCAGGGAGCACAGGTTCGATCCCTGGTTAGGGAATGAAGATCCCACATACTGCACAGTGGAGCCAAAAACCAAATGTAAAGTTAGTAGTTTTGTTTATTTAGCATATAACATCTGTCTGAGAAGAATGGCTCATCAGTTTCCCCTGTTTCTAAGCTTAGGAAGAAGAACTGGAAACTGAATATGAGACTCTGATGCTGACCAATCTGACAAATCTCAGCCCTTCCCAAACCCAGATCCCAGTTTTCAGATCCAACACTTCTGGCTGGGTTCTAGAATTTCCTACTCTTCTCTGGCCTACTAAAATCAGCCCCTGCTTAAGTTAAGTTATTCCAGTTTTAATAATAGATAATGCCTTAATGTGGTACCATTCTAGGGACATTTGCATTTAAATAGGAAATCATGCCTTTATTACAAGGAATTAAGCTCAAATACTAAGACTCCAGGCATCCCGCCAGGCTGGTGCGTCCAGGAAACTTGGGATGAAGGGACCTTCCTGGATGTCCTTGACTGTGTGCCTGTGCGCGGTTGCTCAGTTGTGTCCAGATCTTTGCGATTCCATGGACTGTAGCCTGGCAGGCTCATCTGTCCATGGGATTCTCCAGGCAACAATGCTGGAGCAGGTTGCCATTTCCTCCTGCAAAGGATTTTCCCAACCCAGGCATCAAACCGGCAGGTTTTTGTTTTGTTTTGTTTTGTTTTTTCAACCACCAAGCCACCTGGGAAGAACCGGGAAGCCGTACATGTCCTTGAACCCTACACTCACGCAGTCGCTCTCCCAGTCCACTGCCTTCTGTCCAAAGCATGGGCAACTAAACTGCACCCATGTCTCTGGGCGTGTGTGTGTGTTAGTCACTCAGTCGTGTCTGACTCTTTGCGACCACATGGACTGCTGCCCGCCAGGCTCCTCTGTCCATGGGATTCTCCAGGCAAGAATACTGGAGTCGGTAGCCATTCCCTTCCCCAGGGGATCCTCCCAACCCAGGGACTGAACCCGGATTTCCTGCATTGCAGGCAGATTCTTTACGATCTGAGCCACCCGAGAAGCCTGTATCCATGTCTAGTTATGTTTATTTTTTTAAGTACTTTTTAAATTCAGTTCAAAATAAAGATCCTCATAATTAAAAACAAAGACTATCTCATACTACTACTGCTGGCTGGTAACTATGTTGTGCTGTTTATTATTGTTCCTCTTGAGGAACCATTATATATTCATGAGTCTTTCTGGATAAAATTGATATTTGTCAACAATTTTATTTTTTAACTGCAAAATTAAAAATACATAGAGTTAAACAATGGATAACAATTAAGAAAAACAACCAATCACCCATTTTTGTGGTCAACTGCATCCTCTCTTGTCTCAGCACAGAATCTTAAAGACAAAACAAAACCAAAAATACTAATACATAGAGCATACGCTGGTGACTTGGATTCAGAAATTCAAGTATCAGCTTTCTCCCAACAATTTTCCTTTAAAATGAGAACTCTGAGAAGGAAATTAAATGTGAGTCTAGCCTTGAATGTATTCCACTAAAGTCAATTAAAATCTGTCATGCAGGCCAGAAGCATTCCTGGGTTGTTCAAAAGAGGATAAGGGTAGACAGAGACATCCAAGGATAACAGGGTTGAATGCCAAGAGCAACAAGGGCCACAGGAAGGAGGCTCTTGATGGAGACAACAAATGCCACTTTCATCGTTTGTGTATCAAATCACCTTTTATTTCCAAAGCACTTTACAAAATGCTCACACATGTATGATCTCATTTCAAATTCCATTAGGATTTTCTCCAGCACCCTACAAGACCTGGTCTTACCCAAGATCACCCACATGCCACGGCCCTGTTATAGGGACATTTCATCTTTCCCATCATCAGACAAGGATACTGAAGCTCTAGAGAATTAAGTGATGCAACTTCAGTCAGTGCCAGAGTTAGATCTTGACCCCTAATCTGACCTGTGTCTGCTGGCCTCCACCTGCCCACAAAGCCTCCTACTTCATCAGAGGTCCATAGAAACATGGAAGCTCATGCTGACAGCACCTGGACCAAGTAGAAGAGCCATGTGCTCTCTTTAAGCACACTGATATCTAGAGCCACCTTGAATTCTCTCTAGATGATAATAATAATAAGGCTGGATTGGTTTCTCACTGACCTAAAGAAAACTAAAAGGCTAGTACCTTTGGAAGTACTGCTGCTAAGTCACTTCAGTCGTGTCCGACTCTGTGTGACCCCATAGATGGCAGCCCACCAGGCTTCCCCGTCCCTGGGATTCTCCAGGCAAGAACACTGGAGTGGGTTGCCATTTCCTTCTCCAATGCATGAAAGTGAAAAGTGAAAGTGAAGTCGCTCAGTCGTGTCTGACCCTCAGCGACCCCATGGACTGCAGCCTTCCAGGCTCCTCCTTCCATGGGATTTTCCAGGCAAGAGTACTGGAGTGGGGTGCCATTGCCTTCTCCGTTGGATGTACTACAAAATTTTAAAATTTCAGGGACTTTCCTGGTGGTCCAGTGGCTAAGATTCTGCACTCTCAATGCAAGGGGCCTGGGTTCAATCCCTGGTCATGGAACTAGATCCCACATGCTGCAACTAAATGTTCCCATGCCGTAACTAAAGATCGCACATGCCAAAATGAAGATTGAAGATCCCGCATGCCAAAACTAAGATCTGGGGCTGTCAAATAAATAAACATTAAAAATAATAATAAATAAAACAAGATTTCAACCCTTCCTGAAATGAAGTCACATCAAGAGCCTCAGTACCCCACATGGTAATTCTGATGAGGCCATGTCATGTCACAGGGCTGTGATGAGCAGAAAACGTTTCCACCAGGAAACAGCCATGGAACTGATGTCTCACTTAGCATCCTGTGAATTTAAACCAAGCTAAATATAATGGAGTATTTTTGATTAAATTGCAAAATGAATTGTTCTTATGATAGAAATGGAAGCATAATATTATCTAAATATGGGAAGTTGCTAAAGTAGATTTTAAAATGTATTATTAATTTATTTTAGCAACTTCAAACAGCCCAGAGGCAAAAGTCAAATTCGTGTACTGCTTCTGATTTTAGATGTCACAATATGAGATTTTTTTTTACTCCTCAAAGTCTTCCATGTGTGAAGAAATTCTTAAAATAGAAGATTAAACTTTGGTTTAAAAATCAATAAAATAATTCAAGCTTAAGGAAGGGTGACTAGATTTTGAGTACAAGTTCTCATAGTCCAAGACCCTGGCCTGTGGGGCAGCCCCTTCCTTAACCTAATCCAAGTTCAAGCTAGCCACATGTATCTTTACTTCTGACTCCTACAAAACTTCTGCCCACAGACTGTGTTCTCATCATTTCAGCCGGTGCCTTTCACAACATATAACCCATCCCTTTAATATTAATATGTTAGCTTGGGGACTTTCCCAGTGGTTCACTGGCTTAGACTCCACACTTCCAGTGCAGGAAGCCCAGGTTCAATCCCTACTCAGGGAACTAGGTCCCACATGCCACAACTAAGAGTTCCCATGCCCCAACTAAGACCTCACACAGCCAAATAAATAAATTAAATTCATAAAAAATTTTTTAAAGTGCATTAGTTTCCACTAACCATTAATGCCTCTTGCATCGATGTTTAATTTGCTTGACTTACAGAACTTTGTTCAGTTCTCCACTCCTGACAGCACTTGATGATTACCTATTACACTTTGCTTACCAGCACTGAAATATAGACAAATGCAAACTGAGACCAGATAATAACAAAGAAAAGGACAAAAGTAAAATGTGACGAAGAAAGCATATAAAGAAATGGAAACGGGTAATAGGAAAGAAAAACCAAAAACACACACCAGTAAATCGCCCCAAATTGCTGAATTATAACATGGAGACAGGATGAAGGGAGGAGAGTGAAATGTTTTTTTTCTACAGATATGGACCTAAACACACATGCATGACTATTTTTGTTGTTGGAGTCCCTCCATCATGTCTGACTCTTTGCAACCCTATGGACTGCAGCCCATTATGCTGCTCTGTCCATGGCATTTTCCAGGCAAGAATACTGGAGTAGGTTGCCATTTCCTCTTCCAGAGAGTCTTCCTGACCCAGGGATCAAATCTGCATCTCTTGCATTGCAGGCAGATTCTTTAACACCGAGCCACCAGGGAAGCCCATGACTATCTTGGGCAAGTATAGGCAACATCACATAAGCTGCTACGGGGATTTTCTCTGTTCATGTGCTTTGTTGCACCAGTTTCCTGCCAAAATGTTGTGATGGCGTGAAAACAAGACATGTAACTGACAGTTCCGATGTCCTACACAGTGATGACTTTTGGATTCTGGACAGCTCTGGAACTTTCCACATTTGCCGGGGCCTCTGTGGACTCCTCAGAAGCAGTCACACCAGCATGCTCTGCACCTTTCCCGGCAGCCCAAAGTGTCCCTGCACATAACACACAGTCACCGCTAAGACACAGCGCGAATCTTCTGTGCAGGACTGTGCAGAAACCAGCCAGAGTTGTGAAGATGGTCTGTTACATTCACGGAGATGACCCCAGGGGCCGGCAGTGACCTTGCTCTGCTTCTCTGTTACAAAGCAGTCATATCCAGGGAGTGTTCATACTATCCCAGCCCACTTCTCCATCCTTTATTGACTTGGAAATATCCTGTTTAACCGCAGAATCATCATGAACTAGAAATTCTCCTCCAGCATGAATGTGGAATGGACACATGCTGTGGCTCAATTAAATGCTGATCTTAGCTTCCAAAAGCCCATTACGTGAAAGGAAGCTGAGCACAGAACGAGTTCCCTATTGCTAATGAGCAATAGACACGCAGGTTTGGGCCAGGTTTTCAGGGACTACTCTTGGATACAAGCAGAAAGAATCTGAGAGAAGAAAGCCACGTGACAGCTCAGGACAGCCTGACAAGTATTGGGGTAATGCCTGTCTCCACCCCCCTGCCCCTCCCTCCCCCGCCATGAAGATTGTGGATTTCTGGCCAGTTTCCAGGGGAGGCAAGATCTTCTCTAAATCTGTCTTATCTCATGTTCCCTAGAAATACACCAAGCTTCTAAATGGTTTCTTCACCCTGCTTTGTGCAGATGAAACTCCATGTCTGACACTCAGAGTTGCTCACAGAACATGAGGGATGGAAATGTGGAGAAATAAATGATTCTCTGGGCTTCCCCGGTGGCTCAGGGGTAAAGAATCTGCCTGCAATACCGGAGATGCGGGTTCAATCCCTGGGTCAAGAACATCCCCTGGAGGAGAAATGGTAACCAGCTCCAGTATTCTTGCCTAGAAAATTCCATGGACAGAGGAGCCAGGCAGGCTACAGTCCATAGGGTCACAAAGAGTCAGACATGACTGAGCATGCATGCAAGCAAATGACTCCCAAAAGGTAAGTGGAATAAACTCCCTTTGTGTGAACAAGCAAGGCTGATGGTTTTCAGAGCCCTAAAGAAGAGCAGACCCACCAGATGTCACAGGCAAAGCCATTTAGCTGCGTTATTCCCAGGGGCTCCCACTCAGCTCGCTGACTTATGGACTGAAAAATAGGCCAAATGGATAAGCACCTTTGGGAGAGGAAAGACAAGGAAAGTAACCCACCTAGTTCTAAAGAGATGGTTTTCTTCTCTTGGGCATAACGTCTAATCAGAGCCTTATTTCTGTATTCCAAAATAGTTATTAAAATCTAAGAATCATAGTTATCTGTCTCTGATAAAGAATTATAGAATAAATGTCTCTCCTCTTTGTAAAGACTAAGCGCTGTGGGCTTCCCAGGTGGCTCAGCGGTAAATAATCCACCTGCCAATGCAGGAGAAACAGATTCAATCCCTGATCGGGGACGATCCCACATGTCGTGGGGCAACTAAACCCATGCACCCCAGCTATTGAGCTGGTGTCGAGAAACCAGAAGCCACAGCTACTGAAGCCTGTGCACCCTAGAGCCTGTGCTCCACAACGACAGAAGTCACCGCGATGAGAAGTCTGCGCACAACTGGAGAGCAGCCCCTACTCGCTGCAATGAGAGAAAAGCCCACTTGGCAACAAAGACCCAGTGCAGCCAAAAATAAACAAACTAAAAGTTTTTAAGATGCAGAGGTGTAACAAACAGAGTATAAAATCAGGGGCTGCAAAAAATAGTCCTGGAACTATTTTATCTTCCAAGTGGAACTTTTAAAGTCCCGGGGATGTAACATACTGCATGGTAACTATAGTTAAAACACTGTACTGCATTTCTGAAAGTTGATAAAAACACAGACCTTCAAAATTCTCATTAGAAGGAAAAAATATGTGTAACTGCGGTGATGGATGGTAACTACTGTGGATGGATTAAACTTATTGTGACAATCATTTAACAATATCTATATAAGCAGATCATTTTGTTGTATACCTGAAAACTAAAGCAATGATGTAAGTCAATTACATCCCCATAAGCCTGAGGGGTAGTAGCCTAAAAGAACAGTTTTGGGGGCTACATGTAAAAGGCTGCCAGCCATATCTGCAGGGCTTTTTTTCTCTTTCCTTATGTTCCTCATGTCACCTATACCATGATTTTCTCAAAATTTACTCTAGAATAAAAGAGTCCCAGAGAACGTAGTCCCCTATTGTAACTGATGCCAAAAAAACCCCATGGGAGTGGGGTTTATGAATCTAAATCTCTTCGGAAGATCTTGAGAATGATGACTTTTAAGGTTTTGGTCTGATTTCTGTGGCATTTCACAAGGTTACCAGCATCTCATCTCAGGTCCCATCCAAGAGATGTTCACGAGTGCACATGAAAGCAGGAGAACTGCTGCACCAACAGGTCAAGAGGTCGAATCATCCAAAAAGGTTTCGACCTGATGCTCCCTGGTTTTCCTTGAAGTAAACAGTAAAATTTCACATGAAGATGCTAAAAACAGGCACTAAGACTCATTGTTACACTGAAGGTCCTGCAGAGGCCATGCTTCCCAGCAGGGGGAGCCCTGGAACAAAAGTCCAGAAACCTTCCTTCATTCTTTTCCTGGTTCAATTAATATCATGAATTAGCTCTTGGGCTTTGAGCAAATAGCTTAAATCTCCCTTCAACCTTGGTTTCCTGGTGTTTAAAACAAAATAGGTAGGGAGGCCTTTAAAACCACTCTCTACTCTAAATGTTATAACCCTGGAAATGTCACCAGTGACATATATAATCCTCACCCTAATATATTTGGAATGCCACCAGTCAATAATGCCTCTACAACTGTCTGTTAGCATGGGGGGGGGTCGGGGGGACAAATTTCAATATTATGGAAAACGCTGATGCCAAATATAAATTTGATGAAACGTCTATCCTTTGGGAGAAAACTTTGCAATTTTGAAAATAATTTATAATGACAAATATTAATATGTTGTCATACTTCATTGCAGGCAAAGATATGATTATCCTTCTGTCTATTACATAAAAGGCAGCAATGGCTCTTTTTTAAACTTTTTAATTTTGTATGGGAATATAGCCGATTACCAATGTTGTGATAGTTTCAGGTGAACAGCGAAGGGACTTAGCCATACATACACAGGTATCTATTCTCTCCCAGGGGCTTCCCCAGTGGCTCAGTGGTAAAGAACCTGCCTGCCAATGCAAGAGACGTGAGTTCAATCCCTGGGTTGAGAAGATCCCCTGGAAAAGGAAATGCCAACTCACTCCGTATTCTTGCCTAGGAAACACCATGGACAGAGGAGCCTGGCAGGCTGCAAGTCGATGCGGTTACAAAGAGTCAGACTTAGGGACTAAACAACAATAACAATTACCCCAAAACTCTCCTCCCATCCAGGCTACCACATAACATTGAGCAGAGTTCCCTGTGCTGTACAAGAGTTCGTTGTAGAGGTCTGTTTAAAATATAGGAGTGTGTTCACGTTTATCCCAAACTCCCCAACTATCCCTTCCCCCATCCTTCGCCCTGGCAACCACAAGTCTGTGATCTCTTTCTGTTAATTTAATTTCTGTAAGTAAATTCATGTGTATCATTTCTTTTCAGATTCCATACATAAGGAATGTCATATAGTATTTCTCCTTCTCTGTCTGACTTACTTCACTCAGTATGACATTCTCTAGGTCCATCCACGTTGGTGCAAATGGCAATAAGCAATGGTTTTTCATTACATTAGTACCAAGGATTACAATTTAGACACAAGTCCATGAAATTCTAGATGGGCTGATCCTCGACAGTTGAAACAGCGACAGCTTGGCTGCACTTCCTTTTACAATCTCTGTATTTAGTATTTAGTATGCTTCCAATATTTATTACTCTATTTTTAGTATCCATAAAAGTACTTTGTCTCTCAAAGGCCCATAAGAGTGGTTTCTGGAAATATAATCTGTGGGAGAAATCATCTATCTTTTATTAGCACATAAATGTATCTCAGACTCTTTGATTTTGGCCATTAAGCATCTATGTATGCTCTGGGCTTCCCCAGTGGCTCAGTGGTAAAGACTCAGCCTACAATGCAGGAGACACAGGAGACGCGGGTTCAGTCCCAGGATGGGGAAGTCCAGAGCACAGATGCTTTCTCTGGCTCATAGATCTATTATTTGGCTCAGAAGTCTTTAATGAGTGCTGTCAACAAGCTATTCGTTCAGACAAGAGAAGGGTCCCCCTCCCCTTGGAAGGACAACCTCTTAGAATAAACTAGTCTTTCTTCCTCTGTCGTGCCACTAACCCCTGGCTCATCGAGTATTTTCCCATCCACTAGTATGCTACTCTGACCCTCTCATGCTGGGTTTCATTCCCTACTTAAAGGAGAAATTCCGCTCCAGTGCTGACAGAGCCATGGGAGACCTAACCCCACCACATACTGAACAGAACTTTTAGAAACAGCTCCACACTCTGACGACCAGCTGCTATTTTGATGGAGAAGGATACAGTGAATGCCTGTCGGTGATGCTTTGATGGGCTTTCTCATCTACGCTCTTGCCCTGTTTCTTTCTCAAAACTTTAAAGGGCTCAGTTCCTTTTAGAGCTCTCACGAGGGCCTTTATATTCACTAATGATGGTGGAGAAAAACAGCTCTCAGAGAAGTGAAGGACGGACGAATATGGCATCTATTTCTGCCCCCTGGCACGTTGCTACTTCCTAACCTAAAGAAGAGCTCGCCCCGTGGTTTCAAAGCAAGACGAGGATGGCATCAAAGATTCTATTGGCTCAAATTATTCTGACCTATTTCTTTTTTAAATGATACGGAAAGGATGGGCAATATTGCTTAAAATGCGCCTAAGGGGTTCTGACAACATTCTGGGTCATACTGTCTATAATGCAGCCTTGGATCAAACAATGTATTCTGATTCAAGAATTTATAAAACAAATACACCACGTCCTTTCCATGGTCCCATATTTACCAAACATAGAACCCCTAATTACATATCTAACTGAAAACTTAAGAGAACTGGTTCTCTATCACATATTTGTTCTTTTATTTATTTTGTCCATTATGTTCATAGATGGTTTTTGAGCACCTCCCATGCAGAAAGCACCTTCCTGAAAGATGATGCTGTGAAAGTGCTGCACTCAATTTGCCAGCAAATTTGGAAAACTCAGCAGTGGCCACAGGACTGGAAAAGGTCAGTTTTCATTCCAATCCCAAAGAAAGGCAATGCCAAAGAATGCTCAAACTACCGCACAATTGCACTCATCTCACATGCTAGTAAAGTAATGCTCAAAATTCTCCAAGCCAAACTTCAGCAATACGTGAACCGTGAACTCCCTGATGTTCAAGTTGGTTTTAGAAAAGGCAGAGGAACCAGAGATCAAATTGCCAACAACCGCTGGATCATGGAAAAAGCAAGAGAGTTCCAGAAAAACATCTATTTCTGCTTTCTTGACTATGCCAAAGCCTTTGACTGTGTGGATCACAGTAAACTGTGGAAAATTCTGAAAGAGATGGGAATACCAGACCACCTGACCTGCCTCTTGAGAAATCTGTATGCAGGTCAGGAAGCAACAGTTAGAACTGGACATGGAACAACAGACTGGTTCCAAATAGGAAAAGNGGACGTTGAACAACATGCTATGAGATAACCAATGGATCATTAAAGAAAACAAAGAGAAAATCAAGAATATCTAGAGACAAATGAAAATAAAAACACAAAGATCCAAAACCTATGGGATGCAGCAAAAGCAGCTCTAAGAGGGAAATTTAAAGCAACGCCAGCGTATCTCAGGAAACAAGAAAATTTCAAGCAACCTAACCTTACACCTAAAGGAACGAGAAAACAAAGAATAAACAAAACACAAAGTTAGTAGAAGGAAAGAAATCATGATGATCACAGCGGAAATAAATGAAATAGACTTTAAAGAATCAGAAAAGATCAACGTAACTAAAATCTGGTTCTCTGCAAATGTAAACAAAATTGATAAACCTTTAGCCAAATTCATCAAGAAAAAAAAAATCAATAAATCAGAAATGAAAAAGTTACAAATGATACCACAGAAATACAAAAGATCATAAGAGGCTAATACAACAACTATATGCCAACAAAATGAAAAACCTGGAAGAAATGGTCAAATTCTTATAAATGTACAATCTCCCAAGACAGAACAGGAAGAAACAGAAAATATGAATAGACAAGTTACCAGTAATGAAACTGAATCAGTAATTTAGAATCATCAACAAGCGAAAGTCCAGACCAGGGAGTTCCCAGTGGTCCAGTGGTTAGGTCTGTGGTTTCACCGCCAAGGCCTAGGTTCAAACCCTTGTTGGACAGCCAAGTTCCCACAAGCCACATGGTGCAGCAGGAGGCTATGGAGTCCAAGACCAGATGGCTTCACAGGTGAATTTTACAATATTTAGGGAAAAACTTACTAACACCTATCCTTAAACAATTCTCTCTCACACAGATACACATGCAACATGCAGAGGAAAGAACAATTACAAACTCATTCTGTGAAGCACTCATCACCCTGATACTAGAACCAGATACTAAAAAAGAAACTCACAGGCCAATATCACTGATAAACATGAATGCAAGAATCTTCAACAGAACATCAGCAAACTGATTCCAACAATACACTAAAAGAATCATAAACCATAATCAAGTGGGACTTATCCCAGGGATGTAAGGATTTTTCAATATCTGAAAAATCAATGTAATACACATTAACAAGCTGAAGAATAAAAAGTGTATGATTATTGCAATAATCACAGGAAAAGCTTTTGACAAAATCCAACATTAATTTATGATCAAAATTCCCCAAAAGTGGGCATAGAGGGAACATACATCAACATAATAAAGGCCACATAAGACAAACCCACAGTTAACATCATACTCACTGGTGAAAAGCTGAAAACATTTTCTTTAAGATCAGAAACAAAACACAGATGTCCACTCTCAATACTTTTCTTCAACAGAGTATTGGAAGTCCTAGCCACAGCAATCAGACAAGAAAAAGAAATATATCCAAAACGGTAAGGAAGAAATAAAACTGTCACCGTCTGCAGATTACAGGATACTATATGCAGAAAATCTGAAAGATGCCACCAGAAAACAACTAAAGCTTATCAATGAATCTTGAAAATCTGCAGAATACAAACAAGATACAGAAATTTGTTGCATTTCTATGCACTAACAAACTATAAAAGAAGTTAAGGAAACAATCACCTTTACCATCTCCTAAAAAAAAAAATTAGGTAACTACGAATAAACCTAAGGAGGTAAAAGAGCCGTACTTGGAAAGTCTATAAAAGACTACAAAAATATAGAAAGAAACTGAAGACAACACAAAGAGATGAAAAAATATATTGTGTTTTATATAGGAAGAATTAGTACTGGTAAAGTGACCACTGGAGAAGGAAATGGCAACCCACCATACAGTGGAAGCGAGAAATAGATTTAAGGGTCTAAATCTGATAGATAGAGTGCCTGATGAACTATGGACTGAGGTTCGTGACGTGACATTGTACAGGAGACAGGGATCAAGACCATCCCCATGGAAAAGAAATGCAAAAAAGCAAAATGGCTGTCTGGGGAGGCCTTACAAATAGCTGTGAAAAGAAGAGAAGTGAAGAACAAAGGAGAAAAGGAAACATAAGCATCTGAATGCAGAGTTCCAAAGAATAGCAAGAAGAGATAAGAAAGCTTTCTTCAGTGATCAATGCAAAGAAATAGAGGAAAACAACCGAATGGGAAAGACTAGAGATCTCTTCAAGAAAATTAGAGATACCAAGGGAACATTTCATGCAAAGATGGGCTCGATAAAGGACAGAAATGGTATGGACCTAACAGAAGCAGAAGATATTAAGAAGAGGTGGCAAGAATACACAGAAGAACTGTACAAAAAAGATCTTCATGACCCGGATAGTCATGATGGTGTGATCACTCATCTAGAGCCAGACATCCTGGAATGTGAAGTCAAGTGGGCCTTAGAAAGCATCACTACGAACAAAGCTAGTGGAGGTGATGGAATTCCAGTTGAGCTGTTTCAAATCCTGAAAGATGATGCTGTGAAAGTGCTGCACTCAATATGCCAGCAAATTTGGAAAACTCAGCAGTGGCCACAGGACTGGAAAAGGTCAGTTTTCATTCTAATCCCAAAGAAAGGCAATGCCAAAGAATGCTCAAACTACCACACAATTGAACTCATCTCACATGCTACTAAAGTAATGCTCAAAATTCTCCAAGCCAGGCTTCAATATGTGAACCGTGAACTTCCTGATGTTTAAGCTGGTTTTAGAAAAGGCAGAGGAACCAGAGATCAAATTGCTAACATCCACTGGATCATGGAAAAAGCAAGAGAGTTCCAGAAAAACATCTATTTCTGCTTTCTTGACTATGCCAAAGCCTTTGACTGTGTGGATCACAATAAACTGTGGAAAATTCTGAAAGAGATGGGAATACCAGACCACCTGACCTGCCTCTTGAGAAATCTGTATGCAGGTCTGGAAGCAACAGTTAGAACTGGACATGGAACAACAGACTGGTTCCAAATAGGAAAAGGAGTACGTCAAGGCTGCATATTGTCACCCTGCTTGTTTAACTTCTATGCAGAGTACATCATGAGAAACACTGGACTGGAAGAAACACAAGCTGGAATCAAGATTGCAGGCAGAAATCTCAATCACCTCAGATATGCAGATGACACCACCCTTCTTATGGCAGAAAGTGAAGAGGAGCTAAAAAGCCTCTTGTTGAAAGTGAAAGAGGAGAGTGAAAAAGGGCTTAAAGCTCAACATTCAGAAAACGAAGATCATGGCATCCGGTCCCATCACTTCATGGGAAATAGATGGGCAAACAGTGGAAACAGTGTCAGACTATTTTTCTGGGCTCCAACATCACTGCAGATGGTGAATGCAGCCATGAAATTAAAAGACACTTACTCCTTGGAAGAAAAGTTATGAGCAACCTAGATAGCATATTCAAAAGCAGAGACATTACTTTGCTGACTAAGGTCCATTTAGTCAAAGCTATGGTTTTTCCAGTGGTCATGTACGGATGTGAGAGTTGGACTGTGAAGAAGGCTGAGTGCTGAAGAATTAATGCTTTTGAGCTGTGGTGTTGGAGAAGACTCTTGAGAGTCCCTTGAACTGCAAGGAGATCCAACCAGTCCATTCTGAAGGAGATCAGCCCTGGGATTTCTTTGGAAGGAATGATGCTAAAGCTGAGACTCCAGTACTTTGGCCACCTCATGCGCAGAATTGACTCATTGGAAACGACTCTGATCCTGGGAGGGATTGGGGGCAGGAGAAGGGACAAGAGAGGATGAGATGGCTGGATGGCATCACTGACTCGATGGGCGTGAGTCTGAGTGAACTCCAGGAGTTGGTGATGGACAGGGAGGACTCGCGTGGTGCGATTCATGGGGTCACAAAGAGTCGGACACGGCTGAGCGACTGAACTGAACCGAACTGAAAGTTACCACGCCATACAAGACAATCTACAGACTGAATGCAATCCCTATCAAAATATATTAGGGGATTTTCACAGAACTGCAACAAATAATCTCAGAATTCGTACAGAAACATACACACACAAATAGCCAAAACTGTCTTGGGAAAGAACAGAACTGGAGGATTCAAGCTCCCTGACTTCTGACTATACCACAAAGCTATCAATACAATCATCAAAACAGTATAGCACTGGCAGAAAAACATACACACAGATCAATGGGACAGAAAAAAATAAACCCATACACATGAGTCAATTAATCTACGACAAAGGAAGAATATGCCATGGAAAATAAGGCAGTCTCTTCAATAAATGGTGCTAAGAAAACTGAACAGCTACCTGCAAGAGAATGAAGGTGGACCCCTGTCCTACACCATACACAAAAATTAACTTAGAATGGATGATACGCTTCAAATGTAAGATTTGAAAAAAACTCCTAGGAAAAAATAAAACTCCTAGTAATTAAAAAAAAAAAAAGACTGTAAGCTCCTTGACATAAGTTATGGAGATGATTTTGGACTTGACACCAAAAGATAAGGCCACGAAAGCAAAAACTACATTAGACCACGTCAAACCAAAATGCTTCTGTGGAGCAAAGAAAACCACCAACAAACTAGAAATACAATATATGGATGATTCTGCTCAACATAGGTAATAAGTTACTATTCAACAAGAAATGTAATGAAAAAATGGGCAGAGGATCTATACAGGTATCTTTCCAAAGACATACATATGGCCAACAGGTACATGAAAAGGCCCTCAACATCATTAATCCTCAGGGAAATACTGATACAAATCAAAATGGGATACCACTTCATACCTATCAGAATGGATATTATTAAAGAGACAACAAATAACAAGCAGTGAGAATGTGGAGGAAAGGGAACCTTCATGGACAGTTGGTGGGAATCTAAACTGGAGTTTCTCAAAAAATTAAAAATAGGGCTACCCTATGATCCAAGAATTCCAATTTTAGGTATTTTTCTGAAGAAAACAAAAACAATAATTTGAAGAGATAGGGGTTCCTGTGTTCATTGAAGCATTATGTACTAAGTCAAGATATGTAAATAGGTTGCCTATTGATAAATAAATAGATAAGGAAAATATAATAGATATATACAATGGAATATTATTCAGCCATTTAAAAAAAGGAAATTTTGACACTTGCAACAACACGAAAGGATTCTGAGGGCACTACGCCAACTGACTGGAGAAGGCAATGGCAACCCACTGCAGTGTTCTTGCCTGGAGAATCCCAGGGACGGGGGAGCCTAGTGGGCTGCCGTCTACACAGAGTCGGACACGACTGAAGCGACTTAGCAGCAGCAGCAGCATGCCAATTGAAACGTCACACAGTGAGAGACAAATACTTTGAAAGATAAATGATCTGACTTATATGCGTAATCTTTTTTAAGAAATGAACTCATAGATAACAGATTTATGATTCCAGAGATGGGGAATGGGAAGGTGGACAAAATAGCTGAAGACAGTCAAAAGGCACAAACTTCCAGTTACAAAGTGAATAAATCCTGGGCATGTAACATACAGCATGGTAACTATAGTTAACAATACTGTTTGGCATATCTGAAAGTGCTAGGAGAGTAGATCTTAAAAATGCTGATCACAAGGCAAAAATTCAACTGTGTGTGGTGACCAATGTTAACTAGACCTGTTACGGTGATCATTTTGCAAAATATACAAATTTCAGATCATTACGTTGTACAACTTTAACATGTTATTATGTCAATTATACCTGAATTTTTTTACAGTACAGTTATTTACCTCCATAAAGAAAAGTTCCTCCTTCGATTAGGCTGCTTAGAGTGAAGGTAGCAGGCACTGAATCCTTTTAATTTCTAGTTGATCTGGGTCTCAATTTTGTTATAGCACTAGTTAGAGTCAGTTCAAGATTGGCTTTAAATTTTTTTTAGGGTGCAATCAGAAGTGCGCCTTCAGGAGAAGCTGGGATCTGAGGGCTGGTAAGCTTCACAGACCTCTCTGAGCTGTACAGCCCAGGTGCGTGCTTTCTGAAAGCTGAACACTCTGTTTCACACGCTGGCTGTCAGCCGGGGAGTGGCTCTGCTGGGGCACCCTCTGCTGTCCGTGCCTTACGGAGCTCTCTCTGTCTGCCACCTCAAAGCCTGCTGCCTCCCTGCTGGAAAGCCTGGATAGCCACAGAGGGACATTTCTCAGCTCCCCTGCCGTGGCCCTGTCCGTGGCAGCCCTGCCTTGCACTTGAGGAAAGCCCCTAGTGCCTCAGAGAGATTTCTGTTGATTCTCCTGCCCTGACCCTGGCCTTCAGCAGGCATCGCCCACCTCAGGACGGTCCTGCACTCTCTTCCTGGGGCCCTGGCGTCCAGCGCATGTCTATATCCATGGACTCATCGAAGACCCAAGGGAGAGAGGTAGGTGCAGCATGCTCTGTGGCTGGGGCTCCTTGGGATTCCAACGGTCACTCCAGCCCACAAGCAGTCAGCAAAAGTTGACTGATTTCTCCAAGAGCTGTCTGTAGCAGACTCTTCCTCCTCCTGCTGACCCCTCCACACATGAAAGTATCTATGTGTCTTTTTTCTGGGAAAGGCATGTTACATCCTGAATTTTAATTCATGTACATTTCTTTGTGACCTGAGCTCTCTAGGTGGTTTTTAGAGAGCCGCAATCTTCTCGCTTCTCAATCTTTTCCCATCATTAGGGTAGAAACAGCAATGTCTAGTTTTTGCAACTTTCAACATCCTAACAGTGGAAGTCTTTATTATTTGTTCTGATAGAAGAAAGACTTGGAGCAGATAAATGACTTACCGACGGTTTAGAACAAAAAAAAAGAAAGAGAAAGAAAAACTACAATATAAACTTGTATCTCCTGACTCCAGGTCAAGAGTTCTTTGTACTGGAGAATCGGTAGTAAAGGCTATTTAACTCTGTGGCAGGCAATCGATCTCTCAGCATTTCTAGTTTGTACAATGAAAGGACTGTACTAAAAAAACTCAAAAAGTCTCTTCCAAATCTAATACTTCAAGATTCAATTCAGTTTGCATTTTAAAAATACCCCACTGTTTCTGAAAACGTAACTGTGTGTCTCTAGATGTCTTTCACTTTGATGTTTAATAAGGATCACGAATTTATCAAGCCCAAAACCAACTCCTTTCTTCATCCCTTGCTAAATTTCCACCTCCCATAGCCTTCATCTCAACAAATGACACTCAAATCACTGAACCATTCTTGAGTTGCTTTTCTATTGCACAGCCAACCCCATGGATGACTGAACCAAACAATGCCTTCTCTGGTTTCCTTTGTCCCTGCCCCTTCTCCCTTCACTCCTGCCTCCCTCACAGTTCCCACCTAGCAGACGGTATGGTCCTCTCATGAAATGCAAAGTCGTACTCTGCCATTCTTCTGAAACTGCCAAGCACCTCCTCTCCCCTCAAATGGAAGGCAAACGCCTTTAAATGGCTGGTTCGTCTTATGCAATCTGGTCTCCCTGACTAAGTTGGCGTTCCCTCTTGCAAACACTCCAGGTTTTCCTTGCTGCTCCTCCAGTACACCAGGCAGTGCCTCGGGACCTTTGCATTTGTATTCCTTCCTGAAATGGTCTTTCTCCTAGGCGTTCACGTGACACATCCTCTTATCAGAGACACCTGCCCTCCCACCAACAGAAAGAGTAAGTTCCGGGACCTCCCTGGACCTGGTGGCTAGGACTCCCAGTTCCTAATGCAGAGGGCCCAGGTGTGATCCCTGGTCAGGGAACTAGATCTCACATGCTACAAGTAAGTTAGCTTGTCCCAACTAGGACTTCCCTGGTGGCTCAGAGGTTAAAGCGTCTGCCTCCAATGCGGGAGACCTGGGTTCGATCCCTGGGTCGGGAAGATCCCCTGGAGAAGGAAATGGCAACCCACTCCAGTATTCTTGCTTGGAGAATCTCATGGACTGAGGAGCCTGGTGGGCTGCAGTCCATGGGGTCACAAAGAGTCGGACACGACTGAGTGACTTTACTTACTTACTTATGCTGCAACTAAGACCCAGCACGGCCAAATAATCCTCTCTCCTCTCATCCATCCTCAAAACTTCCTCTTATTCAGCTTTTTCTCCAAAGCCCTTCTCACCACCTTATCTATACGCTTTTATCTGTCCTCCCACCACTGGAATGTAAACTCCACGAGGCCAGAGCCTTTCCTGTTCCATTCACGGTTGTATACCCACTGCCTAGAACAGACTGGCACATACTGAGATACACAAATATTTGATGGACAGAAAACCATGGGACAGAAAATTTAATGGAAAGACACAATTACAGGGGCAGCAAGCCAGGAACCAGGCACAATCTTTAGTTTGGGAAGAAGCCACGGTGCAATGCTTAAAATACCATACTTTAGAGACAGATTGTTTGAGTTCAAATCCTGGCTATCACTCACCAACTATGTGACCTTGGGCAAACTGCCTAAACAATTGGGCCTATTAAGTGAGTACAATGATGTCAATCTCACAGGGATGTTAGAAGGGTTAAGTGAGATAAATGTGAAGTGATCAGCCTAAAAATGAACACAGTGGAACAGCTCTATGAAAGGAAGTTATTATTACGATTACTAAAAATTATGTACCCCCTCACCCTAGTGCAGCCAAAAAGGAGACCAGTTCTGCCCAGAGTAGGAAAATTAATAAGAGAGAAACTTGTTGTCATGATCTATTAAGAAAGATCTCATTATATAAGCTCTCTTAACTATACCATGTGATGGTAAAGAGACTAGAAGTATTGGTGAAATAAAATATACTTTATTCTGCTTCTCAACACCTCTGAGAAGTCTTAACCACAGGCAAATACAGAAAGACCAACACTGGGAGAACTCCAAATGAAATCAATTAAAATGGGAAAATTCTATGATACAATGCTGTTTTATATTTCCAAAAAATAAATCGGCCTTACAAGCTACAGTGGAACGCAGTTAACAAAAGCCTGTTGACAACAGGCAATCCAACATATATTCTGATCCACACGAATTAAAGTTTAAAGCTTTTTGATTTTTTTTTTTAACAATTTTAGAATATACAACTAAAATAAATGAAAACTATGCTGGGAGATTGAAGGCAGGAGGAGAAGGGGATGACAGAGGATGAGATGGTTGGATGACATCACCAACTCAATGGAAGGAGCCTGAGCAAGCTCCGGGAATTGGTGACAGGGAAGCCTAGCGTGCTGCAGTCCATGGGGTTGCAAAGAGTGGGACATGACTGCGTGACTGAACTGAATGGATTACCAGGAAAAAACCTCAGAAAATAAAATTTTACTTGTAAAAATAGTCTCATCTTTCAAGTCTAATGGCTTTATCTTAAAAGCTAGTCTTATAACAATGTTTTCTTAGGTCTCCCAAGGCAATAGAAATAAAAAGACAAACAAATGAGACCTAATCAAATTCAACAAGCTTCTGCACAACAAAGGAACCATAAGCCAAATGAAAAGACAACCTATAAAACAAGAGAAAATATTTGCAAATGCTCCAACCAACAAGGGCTTAATCACCCAAACACACAAACAGCTGATACAGCTCAACAGCAAAAACACAAACAACCCAACTGAAAACTGGGCAAAAGACCTTAACAGACATTTCCCCAAAAAGACATACAAATGGCCAATAGACACAAGAAAAGATGCTCAATATTGTTAATTATAAATGCAAACCAAAAAATACAACACAGTATCAACTCATACAGCTCAGAATGGCCATCATCAAAAAATCTACAAATAACAAATGCTGGAGATGGTGTGGAGAAAAGGAAACCCTCCTACACTGCTGAAGAAAATGTAAGTTGATGCAGCCACTATGGAAAACAATATGGATTTCTCCTCAGAAAACTAAAAAGAGAATTATCATATAATCCAAAAATCCCACTTCCTGGGCATACACCTGGATAAAACTGTAATTCGAAAGATATATGCACCGCAATGTTCACAGCAGCATTATTTACAGTAGCCAAGACCCAGACACACCCTCAATATCCATTTACAGGTCAATGGATAAAGAAGGTATGGTACATACAACGGGCTACTACCCAGTCATAGCAAAGAACGAAATAACACCATTTCAGCAACATGGACGGAGAGAACAAACTTGTGGATGCCACCGGGAGGGGGCTGAGGGAGGGCTATATGCTTATATACACAGAACGGATAACAAGGTCCTACAGTATAGCACCGGCAACTATATGCAGGGTCCTGGGATCAACCATAACGAAAAAGAATATTTAAAAACAGAATGTGTGTGTGTGTATAACTGAGTCACACTGCTGTACAGCACAGACTGGCACAACGTCGTCAATCAACTACACTTCAACTAAAATTTTAAAAGAAGAAAAAAGAAAGCCGGTCTTTGTGATTCACAGAAAGCAGGTGCCAATTCCTGAACACACACTGAAATGACAGGAGAAACTTTAAATGCTATTACAGCCATGAGTATGAACCCTAATCCAATAATCTGTCATCACTGACTCCTCTTCGTTTCATCTGTGTGAAAGAGAAGAAAAGGCAGAGCAAGAAGGCGAGGCAGGCCTACTCTGCTCCACAGTGTGCAGCTGAGTGCCCAGAACAAAAGACAAACACTCATAAGTGTGCAACACATCAAAATCCAAACAAGGGAGAAAACTCATCCCCTAACAGAAAAACAGCATATATGTGGAGGGAACATATAGCAAGACACCGTACATTATAGCACAATCCAACATAGAAAAGGTACACAATAAATGTCAGCTGTCATTTATCATTCAAAGGAACAGAAACATGTGGCTTAACTGGATTCTTTTTTCTTTTTTTCTGCATGGCATGTGGATCTTACGGCTTTCCTGGGGGCTTAGCAGGAAGGAATCCACCTGCCAATGCCAGAGAAATGGGTTCAATCCCTGTGTCGGGAAGATCGCCTGGAGAAGAAAATGGCAACCCACTCCAGTATTCTTGCCTGGAGAATCTCAAGGATAGAGGGGCGTGGTGGGCTACAGTTCATGGGGTCAAAACTGAGCAGCTAAACAACTTCTTCGTTCCTCGACCAGAGATCAAACCCACATCTCCTGCACTGGAAGCCATGGAGTCTTAATCACCAGGGAAGCCCCTGAAGAAAAATTCACGTGCAATGCCATAAATATCAAATGCTAAAGCTGTATGTTCAGATTCAAGCATTTAAGGAAGGGTAATGTTAATATCTGTATACATTTGGGGGATTACAGAAGGATGCTCCTTATCCTCCCTCTACACTGACCACTCACTCCCCTTTTACCCTGGAGCCTAGGCATCAGGTTACCAGTCACTTAAATTCCTCCCATAAATTAAATTCTTAATGCTTAAAGATAAAACCCAAAGCATTTCTAAGTTTGGCAAAGCAAACAGTAGTACACAAGTACAGTAAGATGCTTTTAGAGTACATAAAACTGTTAAAATTTACAACAGTGACTCAAGGTGGACTGTGGGTCAGGATGGAACAGGCGGACAAAAAAGAAGGAAAGGAAAATGGACAACTGCAGGAATAGAAGCCCTCAGAGAGAAAGCTGTGAGGCTGTAACTCCTTAATGTTCCTTCCTCTTGCTAGAATTGTAAGAGCTTTTCTCACAGATTATATGTAAAAAGTAAGACGTCGCAACATTTACAACACTTAGCTTTTTATAAATTCATTTCCTGAAACTCTTCTGGCTCCATTAATTTTCACTTAAAGCAACTCAGAATTTAAAAGAAACGTGCAGGGACTAAAGAAGGCATTGCTGTTATTTGTGGGTGATGGGTATTTTTTTCCCTGCTATCAACAGGTCACACAGCTGGCAGTTGTTCTTCTGGGGTCAATGAGACACAGATCATCCACGTTCTCTTAGTAGCGTAGTTGCTAAGAGAAGACAGAGCCAGCCAAGATTCCAAAGGGCAGCGTCTCTCTCCAGAAGCCTTAGCGGCACTTGGGGAGCACCGGGCACGCTCAGTTTAGTAGCTCTTCCACTAACCTCTGCAGGTAAGCAGCAAATCTAGGTAACACTACTAACAGTTACAAAAACTGTTTCTCACAACTAAGCGTTTTCCTATCACCCACCTCCACCCTCTCGCAAATACACCAAAGGTGTGTCTCCAAGCAGAAAATGCAGCTGTGCTCTTCCTTCACACCCTTTGGAGGATTCTCAAGAATTCACACCTTCGATTGGCAATTCCCTAAATCTTGCCTATTCAAGCCAATATCTAAGCCGAATCTCGAGTTAGGTCTTAAACGAGCTTAAGGGGCCCAGGTGGGATGCCCACTCAGTCTCAAGTTTATTGAATAAAGGTAATAATTTAAAGGGTTTACCACGCACTAATTAGGAATTAAATCCCCGAGTGAGGGTACTGCACTCAGAAAAAAACACCACCTTAATGCCCCATTTTTTAAAAAGGACTGAGGAATCTCCAAAATTACAAATTCAAATTCCCACATGCTATAGAAACCTGTCAGAATGATGAATTTCAAAGAGATACCTATTTGTACATAATTGCATAGAAATGGGACAGGAAGCACGCAGACTGAAATACAGTGTTAACAGGACTATATGTGCTAGAGGATATTCATACAGATCCTTTTTTCCCCCTAACCACACCCTCTCTGAGTGGCTCATCAGGCTCGCTAGGGCGAAACAGCATCACGCGGTCCGGCGGCCGGCCGGGTCCGGCTCCCCGCAGGGACCCCGGCGCTCCCGGCAGAGCGCCGCTCCCGGGCAGCGGGCGGGCGTCCCGCCTGCCCCAGCGTTCCCCTCCCCGGGGCCCGCCCAGCGCTGCCCTGCCCGGCAGCCCCGCAGGCCGCGGCCCGGCCTTTCGGCGACCCCGGCGCCGCCCGCCCAGACCAGCAGGCGGCCGCGCGGAGACACAGCTCGGGCGGGGAAGGGCCTGGTTGGCCGGGCTGCGAGGGCCCTAAACTCACCATGGCCGAAGAGCCGCGAGCGCGCCCGCAGCCCAGAGTCACAAGGCGCCGGCAACGCCCGTTGTCCTGGTGACGACAGCTGGGCGCCCCGCCCCGTCCCCTAGGTGGGCTCGGAGGCGGCCATTGGCTGCCGGTGGACACGTGACGAAAAGGGGCGGGGCCGTTGGACCGCCCCTTCGTGCCCCCAAGCCTCGCTCTTGAGCGGGGTGCCTCATTGCCTTTGCTCCTTTGCATATGGTAGCTCAACACCCTAATCACCTTGATATCCATCTTACAGATAAACCAGCCTCAGACTGCTGGGAGAGACTTTTGTAAATTTATCTATTTAAGTAACACATTAACGCATTATTACTGGAGACACTTTAAACAATAACGAATTAAGAAGAAAAAATCAAGCCAAATCCCAACACCTGATGTAACCACTGTTTTTTCTAGTCTATCTGCTTCCAAGCCTATCTGCATTCCAACAAAATATATATTATTATAATACACTGTATTCTTGGAAATGGAAGCAAGCCCCATGCACTTTTATAATCTATTTTGTTCAATAAAAAATTATCCCTGCATGCTACTTCATGTCATAACATTTATGGTACATTAATTTACTAAATCATTCTGCAACTTGTTGGATGCTTTTAATACGGTTGAAGGGAACTTTACTAGACCATTAAGTCTATGAGGAGACATACTCTACAGCTGATTTGACATCTCCCCTTGAATGTCTAATAGACATCCCACATTAATACAGTCCGAGTAAGAATTTTGATCCAAGTGTCTTACTTTCCCTAAACAAATGGACAACTATAGTCATCAACAATCAAAACCAAAAAGCCCTATGAAGGAGAAGAGAATCTGTAGAGATGGAAAGTAGATAACTGATTGTTTACAGCTGGGGGAGGAGTGCTGGAGGTAAGACATAAAAACTGAAGGGTACCAGATTTCTTTTTGTACCAATATATCTACTATTGTGGGCAAGAATCACTTAGAAGAAATGGAGTAGCCATCATAGTCAGCAAAAGAATCCAAAACCCAGTACTTGGATGCATTCTCAAAAACAATAGAATGATTTGTTTGTTTCCAAGGCAAATCACTCAATATCACAGTAATCCAAGTCGTTGCCCCAACCAGTAACGCTGAAGAAGCTGAAGTTGGACACAAGACCTTTTAGAACTAACACCCAAAAAAGATTTCCTTTTCATTATAGGGGACTGGAATGCAAAAGTAGGAACTTAAACACCTGGAGTAACGGGCAAATTTGGGCTTGGAATGCAAAATGAAGCAGGGCAAACGCTAATAGAGTCTTGCCAAGAGAACGCACTGGTCATAGCAAACACCCTCTTCCAATAACACAAGAGAAGACTCTACACATGGACATCACCAGATGGTCAATGCCGAAGTCAGATTGATTATATTCTTTGCAGCCAAAGATGGAGAAGCTCTATCAGTTCAGTTCAGTTGAGTCGCTCAGTCCTGTCCAACTCTTGAATCGCAGCACGCCAGGCCTCCCTGTCCATCACCAACTCCCGGAGTTCACTCAGACTCACGTCCATTAAGTCCGTGATACCATCCAGCCATCTCATCCTCAGTCGTCCCCTTCTCCTCCTGCCCCCAATCCCTCCCAGCATCAGGGTCTTTTCCAATGAGTCAACTCTTC
>SJXQ01013148.1:1139436-1248735 GCA_006408695.1 Aepyceros melampus | reverse complement strand
TGGCCAAAGTACTGGAGCTTCAGCTTTAGCATCATTCCTTCCAAAGAAATCCCAGGGCTGATCTCCTTCAGAATGGACTGGTTGGATCTCCTTGAGGTCCAAGGGACTCTCAAGAGTCTTCTCCAACACCACAGTTCAAAAGCATCAATTCTTCGGCGCTCAGCCTTCTTCACAGTCCAACTCTCACATCCATACATGACCACAGGAAAAACCATAGCCTTGACTAGATGGACCTTAGTCGGCAAAGCAATTTCTCTGCTTTTGAATATACTATCTAGGTTGGTCATAACTTTTCTTCCAAATAAATTACAATTCAATAAAAAAATAATTTAAACCTGTTTTCAAATTTTGATTCCTGCAATTTCCTGTGGGACTGTTAAGCACATGACTTAACTACTTTGCAAATTAAGTTAATAAATCAGTGCCTTAATTTCCCATCTATAAATCATTGTATTTCTTGGTCAGTTGCATTGTATATACACTTTTTAGAGTCAGATAAAGCACAGTAATGTAACGTGCCTTTGCATGGCATATATTAGTCGCTTGGTAAATCTAGGTGCAGGTGTGTTTTTCCTCTGAAGAAGGTACAGGTAGCTCGGATAGGAGAGAATAGCAAATTGATTAGGTCCAGTTGCTGTATGCATGGAGCTCTGCCAGTCACTCCTAGCCAGGCCAGAGTGACCGTGTACAACCCTTCCACTCGACTGGAAACCCAGTTGAGTTTGTTTGGCCTTTGTTCTTGCAGCCGGGCTCCCCACCAGGCACCAGAGCTGGGCGCCTGCTCCTTTCTTGAGCAGCTGAGCATGCACCCAGGAGAGGATGATGGCCCCTGTGACTCTGCCGCTTCTCATCTCATCACATTATATAACCTTCCATGGCTATAAAACACTGTCAGAGTCCAGTGTGTGTTTCCTGTTCCCCCAGGCCACTCTGCCATCCACCAGATGCCTGTAGCCATTTTTTAAAATCTTGATCCTTGTCACTCACTTTCTGAGGCAGGAAAACATGCTCCCTGGCTTTCAGCTTGCCTGTATGTGGTCACAAAGTGGTCCAGCAAAAAGTCCAGCATTTATAAGTGTCTACTGTCAATCAAACTCAGATAAACAAAGGTCATAAGAGACTAACAGAGGAGACATAAACAAATACAGATCATTGAAATGGGGGACCAGATAGAACTGCATAAAACAGCATACAGACATTAAGTGTTGGCAGTCCCAAAGAGATATATTACTTTTAGGCTTGAGCCAAACTAGAGTGAGGGCAATGTGACTGCAGGGTACGTGTCAGTGAGAGTGGAGTGAAGGCAGGCAGAGAAAAGTCAAAGACGGACACAGAAAAACAGAGGAAAATCAGAAGCAAAGCAGGCGAGGCTCCCTGGACCGTGTGCTTCCAATGGCTGGTGGAGGTGCCTCGAGCGTGTTTGGCAGCCTGAGCTAACTTGCAGAATATTTCACAGGTTAAAAGTGTCAGACCAAGGTTTTTGACTCTCAAAAAATAAATTGTTGTTTCCTATAATAATATTCAAGCTATGCTATGTTGAGTCCCTCCTATGCTTCACTGTTTTGCATGCAAACTTCATGAAATCCTTATGGAAACATTATCTGGTGTTTTTCTTGGGGAAACCAGGAGGAGAGGGTTGAGTGATTTGCCAAAGATAAGAGAGACTACCTGAGCTACCTGTACCTTCTTCAGAGGAAAAGCACACCCACACCCAGATTTACCCAGATTTATCAAAAGCAAGGTAGGCTTTGTTTACTTGGCCGCATGTGAGGTCCATCTACCTGATCAAGTCTGGGATCGCTCCCTGTGGCACAATGTCCTTCCCCTTCCAGCCAACTCTCCCTAGCATTTGGAAGTTATCTTGAAAGGCTAGATGCTGGCATCAAGGAACATAGTATCATGGTCCTCAGGCTTATCCTGGGACAAACAACAGAAGGAAGAATAAAATGTGCTTAGTCCACAGGATTGGAAAAGAGCCCTAAGACTTACCTTAATGAACATATCAGAAAAGTTAAGGGGAAAAGGAGGAGGAAAAAAAACAAATCTGAAGTGTTTTATGAATAAAGCACTAAAGAAGGCAACAGAGTTGATTTACAAACCAATAAAAATGCTTAATGATGACTTAACGTTTCTAGTTAACTGCTAAGTACTTGACAGTGATTTTTTCCTTGAAATAGTCATATCTCTAGTAACACAAATAGAAGTCTAATCATAAATAATACCTGCATGTCAGGTCTTACATATGAAAACAAGATCAAGACTCTACTTTCTGTGGATGGAGTTTTGGCCTTCATCTACAGGCTGGAAACAGAGCCCTATTCGTCTGCTAGATATTTATGCTAAAGAATTTTCATAGCTAGCAGAAAACTTTCACATGTGCTAGCTTATCTTCAGGTATCTGCCCAGAGTGGCCACCAAGGAACCCAAGCCAGAGCTGGATCCCGCGCGGTCCTGACCTCTCGGAGTGGCTCTCGGGTCAGGCGCTAGGACCGAGCGAGCACATGCAGCGTGGGTCTGGATCTCAACTCGACCCCTCCATGACCGGCCCAGAGACATGGGGCGCAGCTGAAAAGGGCTTCACGAAGTTGTCGTTGAGTGCAGTGCCGGCCTTAGTATCAAAGATAGACAAGTGGGTATGGCTAAGGAAGTCGTGGACACGACCTGGGCATCAGAATTTCAAAGATAAGCATGGGTTGCAGAAGAAGGACCTTCAGGAGCTCAGTCTCTTGGGTGTTCAGTGTTTGATGGAGCTTCACTCTGCCCAGGTTCTGGGGACAGGGCCCTGCAGATGGCTGAGCTACGAAGCGAAAAAGGAGTCCCCAGGTCACTACTGTCTTGGAGTGTTCACGCTAGCAAAGCCACCAATGACCATGAAATGACCTTTGAGCTCACCATCAGATCTTCCAGAATCCCAAATCGTTCATGGATGACCTTGGTGAGGGGGGCCAGGCAGTTGATGCTGCAGGATGCATTGCTGAAACAGCCAGGAGTGCCAGGGCACCGTGAGGGTAAGGCAAACAAGAGGGCTGCCAAGACCTCAGAAGGAGAAGTGGGTGATGTGAGGACAGCACAGGGGCCAAGGGGGAGTGCTCCTGCAGCAAGGATCCTGCTGCCAGCGGCCAGAGTGCTCCTGAAATCACACCCCACAGCCAGAGAGCCACTCCTGGGCCTGAAGACCCGTGGCCGCCCTTGGCCAGCAGTGGCTAGTGGCTTCTACTGGAAAGATAAAGGAGACTTTCCCAGCTGGTGCTAATGGTAAAGAACTTTCCTACCAGTGCAGGAGGCGTACCAGATGGTTAGATCCCTGGGCCGAGAAGATGCCCTGGAGGAGAGTATGGCAGCCCACTCCAGCATTCTTGCATGGAGAATCCCATGGACAGAGGAACCTGGTGGGCTATAGTCCACAGGATCTCAAAGAGTCAGGCAGGACTGAAGTGACTTAGCAAAGATCAGCTTATCTAGTATATATAACCATAACTATGTTGATGTTTACTGAGGGGGAGTGATATTATTGGGTGTGTCATAGAAGGAATAGATTGAGGACTAGAACAGAAGTTATTTTCATCAGTAAACACTCAGGTCTCGTTGTTTTGAATAAGAGTGCATTAGACTCGAGTGATAATTGTTGTCTTGTGGAGAAATTAACAAATTGCATTTAGGTGCAACGTAGACTCTGAATATTAGTTGTACCACCACTTACTAATGGTCACTATTTAACAAGTCAATTAAATCTTTATTTTATCATAGAAAAAAAATTTGGATCATAACCATGACCTATCAGTTCAGTTCAGTCGCTCAGTTGTGTCCTACTCTTTGCAACCCCATGGACTGCAGCACTCCAGGCCTCCATGTCCATCACCAAGTCCTGAAGTTTATCTAAACTCAAGTCCATTGAGTCAGTGATGTTATCCAACCACCATATCCTCTGTCATCCCATTCTCCTCCCACCTTCAATCTTTCCCAGAATCAGGGTCTTTGCAAATGAGTCAGCTCTTCACATCAGGTGGCCAAAGTTTTGGAGTTTCATCTTCAACATCAGTCCTTCCAATGAACATTCGGGACTGATTTCCTTTAGGATGGACTCGTTGGATCTCCTTGCAGTCCAAGGGACTTTCAAGAGTCTTCTCCAACACCACGGTTCAAAAGCATCAATTCTTTAGCACTCAGGTTGCCTTAGAGTCCANGTGACAATTTTCCAGGCACTTAACTAGAATTGACTTGGACCCAGGTAGGTAGTGGAAGAAAGTTATGTTTGATGTTTCTCCTCTATTCCCTGCTAAGTGGGTAGCAGGGTGCTGAAGAGAGAAGCAAGTGCATTCTGCCACTTGGTAGTACTGTGAACAAGGGCAAATTGCGTTGCTCTCATTTATTCATTCAACAAACAAGTGATGGGGAAACAAAATGTTGAGAGGAACGTGCAAGTTGGAGGAGGTTGACAGCTGAAATCTAGGGATGCTGCTGGGTGTGATCGAGAGAGGGAAGCTGGAGCACGTGGGAGGTGCTGCAGAGGCCACGAGCCCAGGGAGCCCACCAGACGTTGAATGAAGACCAGAGGAGCACCCCTGCTCAGGGGAGACTTGCATACGAGCTTCGGGTTGCTAGGCATGCCATCGGCTGTCTTAGTGCCTATTAACTTTGCGTTCCAGCCTTTAAAAGGTGGTCAAGCTTGCTTTCATTTATTTTTAAAAGGTAGGAATAGCCTTGGGAGAACAATTAAAAGCCCACTGTTTTTTGTTACATTATATTTTAAGACAGCATATTTTTCTGTCTACTGACTTTTAAGAGGGCCCTGCCAAATAGTCTGCGTAAGAGTAACTGAGCGTATAAAAGGTTTGCTCTGTAGCTATTTGAACTTGGTTTTTACAGAATTTTATCTTCATTCACATGAAAAAATAAACAAATTCTTCACTTCAGCTTCCCCAGGCTCACCAAAAATGCACAATGTGTGCCTACAGAAGTAAAAGGGGAAAAGATGAAAATTGGGAGAACAATTAAAAGCCCACTGTTTTTTGTTACATTATATTTTAAGACAGCATATTTTTCTGTCTACTGACTTTTAAGAGGGCCCTGCCAAATAGTCTGCGTAAGAGTAACTGAGCGTATAAAAGGTTTGCTCTGTAGCTATTTGAACTTGGTTTTTACAGAATTTTATCTTCATTCACATGAAAAAATAAACAAATTCTTCACTTCAGCTTCCCCAGGCTCACCAAAAATGCACAATGTGTGCCTACAGAAGTAAAAGGGGAAAAGATGAAAAAAATAGCTCAGTGTGCAGGGGAAAAGATTCTGTTACATGAACAGAGGGCAACATATGGATTGGTTAGATGGTGATGTTGACCAAAGTATTGGGGGGAAAAATGGAGGAATAGGATCTTTTGAAATACTGCAGGGGAAAAGCTGCTACAAACACACTGTGTAGAAAATAATCTGTAAATGCCAGAGTTGTCTGGCAGAATGACACTCTCTTACCCAAAGGTCTTCTGTTTTTATTCCAAAATGCGCTTTGAACCAGTATAACTCTAATACTTTATCAAATTTTAAATTTCACAAGTCAAAATGAATTCATTGACTTATCTAAAAAATGTTACATTAAAGCCAGAGTACCCTATGACTGCTGATTCTATCAAAGACAAACCCTCGACCTTCTAGCGATGTCCACTGTTAAGAGTTCAGTGGGTACTATTGAAAGAGAATGAAAAAGATCTATATGTTCTAAAATAGAAGTCTGTGGAGAAAAAGAAATTTACTGAATATACATTATGATGCTACTCTTGTGAAAGATGAAAACACACTCAACAATTCTATCAATATATTATATATATATATCTGTATATCTATATTATAGCTATCTAGTTCTCTCTATTTATGTCTGTACAATCTACGTTCTGTGCTGTGCTTAGTCGCTCCGTTGTCTCTGACTCTTTGAGATCCCATGGACCGTAGCCCACCAGGCTTCTCTGTCCATGGGGATTCTCCAGGCAAGAATACTGGAATGGGTTTCCATGCCCTTCTCCAGGGAGAAGGATCCCCTTCCCAACCCAGGGATTGACCCCAGGTCTCTTGCATGGCAGGCCGATTCTTTACCTTCTGAGCTACCAGGGAGTATCTAAATCTGTATCTACTGAGTAAAAAAGGTTTAAAGAAATGTTCACTTCTGGTAATGGTGAAATAGATAAATTTCTTTCTGAGGGTAAGAGACATTTAGAAACGTGTGCAAATTTTGATGAAAGCATTGCTCATCTAATAAGATAGTGAATAATTGTTAGACTAGGGTCTATGTTCTTGGCTGGAGAATCCCAAGGATGGGGGAGCCTGGTGGGCTGCCGTCTATGGGGTCGCACAGAGTCGGACACGACTGAAGCGACTTAGCAGCAGCAGCAGCATGGAAGAGCAGGTGCTCAAAGTTATCTTAGGGATTAAAACTTCTTTCCGTCTGGAGGATTATTTAATCATTTTAGAGGGGACTGCTGAGAGGATGACAAACTGAATGGTTGTTTTGATAGCCCTGTCAGGCTAAGGAAATGGAAAATAACACAGTGCAACCAAGAAGGGGTGTTTCTTTGCTTTGTGTTGGGACCTTAATGCTCCACATTAGTGCTAAAGTTATACAAAAAAAAAAAAAAAGGCTGGTTGTTGCAGAGATTGCAACTCAGCTTTGAATAATCTCAGTCATGAATTTTTCTCTTAAACTTTTATTTTGTATCGGGGTATAGCCGATTAACAATGTTGTAATAGTTTCAGGTGAACAGTGAAGGGACTCAGCCATACTTACACACATATCCATCTCCCCCAAACTATCCTCCCATCTACGCTGCCACATAATATTGAGCAGAGCTCCATGTGCTGTATTGTGGGTCCTTGTTGGTTATCCCTTTTGACGACAGCAGTATGCCCATGTCCCAAACTCCCCATCTCTTCCCCCCGTCAGCCATAAAAGTTCATTCTCTGAGTCTCTTTCTGTTTTGTTAAGTAAATAGACTTGTATAATTTTTTAGATTTCATATAAGAAGGATGTCAGACTACATTTCTCCTTCTCTAACTTATTTCATTCAGTGTGACAATCTCTAGGTCCATCCATGTTGCTGCGAACGGAAGTATTTCATTCTTTTTAATGACTAAGTAATATTACTTTGCATATATTTACCACATCTTCTTTATCCATTCTTCTCTTGGTGGACATGTAAGTTGCCCCATATCTTGCTTACTGTAAACAGTGCTGCCGTGAACATTGGGGTTTATGTATCCTTTCAGATCATGTTTTTCTCTGGATATATGCCCAGGCATGGGATTGCAGGGTCATATGGTAGCTCTGGTTTTAGTTTTTTGAGGGACCTCCACACTATAATGAATTCTCTATAATGAGGATACCAAGTTACATTCCTACCAATAGTGTAGGAGGGTTACCTTCTCTTCACACCCTCTCCAACATTTATTGTTTGTGGATTTTTTGTTTTATGATAGTCATTCTGATTGGTGTGAGGTGATACCTCATTGTAGTTTTGATTTACATTTCTCTGATAATTAGCACTGTTGAGCAAGTTTCCATGTGCCTCTTGGCCATCTGTATGTCTTCTCTGGAGAAATGTCCATTTAGGTCCTCTTCCCATTTGTTGATTGGATAATGAATTCTCTATAATGAGGATACCAAGTTACATTCCTACCAATAGTGTAGGAGGGTTACCTTCTCTTCACACCCTCTCCAACATTTATTGTTTGTGGATTTTTTGTTTTATGATAGTCATTCTGATTGGTGTGAGGTGATACCTCATTGTAGTTTTGATTTACATTTCTCTGATAATTAGCACTGTTGAGCAAGTTTCCATGTGCCTCTTGGCCATCTGTATGTCTTCTCTGGAGAAATGTCCATTTAGGTCCTCTTCCCATTTGTTGATTGGGTTGAACACAACAATCATTGGTTGAAAATAGGCAGAACACCCTCTGACATAAATCACAGTAATATGTTTTTCAGTCTGCCTCCCAGAATAATTGAAATAAAAACAAAAATAAACAAATGGGACCTACTTAGACTCAGAAGCTTTTGCATAGCAAAGGAAACAATAAACAAAACAAAAAGACAACCTACAAATTAGGAGAAAATATTTGCAAATGATATGACTGACAAGGGATTAGTTTCCAAAATTTATAAATAGCTCATGATGCTTAACAGCATCAAAACAAACATCCCAATCAAAAAATGAGCAGAAGACCTAAATAGTCATTTCTCCAATGAATTTTTTAAATTAATTTTTAGAGGTGGCAATAATATACAGAAGAACTATACAAAAAAGATCTTAGTGACTCAGACAACCACAGTAGTGTGATCACTCACTATGAGCCAGACATCCTGGAATGTGAAGTCGAGTGGGCCTTAGGCAGCATCACTATGAACAAAGCTAGTGGAGGTGATGGAATTCCAGTTGAGCTATTTCAAATCCTGAAAGATGATGCTGTGAAAGTGCTGCACTCAGTATGTCAGCAAATTTGGAAAACTCAGCAGTGGCCACAGGACTGGAAAAGGTCAGTTTTCATTCTAATCCCAAAGAAAGGCAATGCCAAAGCTGTTCAAACTACAGCACAATCACATTTGTCTCACACGCTAGCAAAGTAATGGTCAAAATTCTGCAAGCCAGGCTCCAACAATACACGAACCGTGAACTTCCAGATGGTCAAGCTGGTTTTAGAAAAGGCAGAGGAACCAGAGATCAAATTGCCAACAGCTATTGGATTATCGAAAAGGCAAGAGAGTTTCAGAAAAACATCTACTTCTGCTTTATTGACTATGCCAAAGCTTTTGACTATGTGGATCACAACAAACTATAGAAAATTCTTAAAGAAATGGGAATACCAGACCATTTCACCTGCTTCCTGAGAAATCTGTATGCAGGTCAAGAAGCAACAGTTAGAACTGGACATGGAACAATAGACTGGTTCCAAATTGGAAAAACAGTATGTCAAGGCTGTATATTGTCACCCTACTTATTTAACTTATATGAGAGTACATCATGAGAAATGCTGGGCTGGATGAAGCACAAGCTGGAATCAAGATTGCAGGGAGAGATATCAATAACCTCAGGTATGCAGATGACACCACCCTTATGGCAGAAAGTGAAAAGGAACTAAAGAGCCTTGTGATGAAAGTGAAAGAGGAGAGTTAAAAAGTTGGCTTAAAACTCAACATTCAAAAAACTAAGATCATGGCATCTGGTCCCATCACTTCATCGCAAATAGATGGGGAAACAGTGACAGACTATTTTCTTGGGCTCTAAAATCACTGCAGGTGGTAATTGCAGCCATGAAATTAAAAGATGTTGCTCCTTGGAAGAAAAATTAAAAGCAACCTAGACAGCATGTTAAAATACAGAGACATTATTTTGCTGGCAAAGGTCCATCTAGTCAAAACTATGGTTTTTCCAGTAGTCATGGATGGATGTGAGTTGAGAGTCCTTTGGACTGTAAGGAGATCAAACCAGTCAATCGTAAAGGAAATCAGTTTTGAATATTCATTGGAAGAACTGATGCTGAAGCTGAAGCTCCAATCCTTTGGCCACCTGATGCAAAGAACTGACTCATTTGAAAAGATCCTGATGCTGGGAAAGATTGAAGGCAGGAGGAGAAGGGGACGACGAGGATGAGATGGTTGGATGGCATTAGCGACTTGATGGACATGAGTTTGAGTAAGCTCTAGGAGTTGATGATGAATAGGGAAGCCTGGTGTGCTGCAGTTCATGGGGTCGCAAAGAGTCGGACATGACTGAGCAACTGAACTGAATTCATCTACCCTTTACTGAGCACCTACTCTGTCCACATGCTGAGTTAGAAAGTGAAAGTGAAGTCTCTCAGTCGTGTCCGACTCTTTGTGACCCCATGGACCATAGCCCACCAGGCTCCTCCATCCATGGAATTTTCCAGGCAAGAGTACTGGAGTGGGTTACCATTTCCTTCTCCAGGGCATTTTCCTGAGCCAGGGACCGAACCTGGGTCTCCCGCAATGCAGGCAGAACTTCACCATCTGAGCCACCAGGGAAACCCACTGAGTTAGAAGCAGATACCTAATATGACACAGCAATGCAAGTGGCTAAGGCACCATGCATGTAGAAACTATTACGGATTCTGTAGAAAGGTTTTTTATTGACAAATTCCAGTCTCAAAAACCCTGTATGTTAGGTGGCACTTCCATCTCTATTTTATAGGTAAAGAATTTGAGGCCCAGAGATGTAAAAAGATATATTCATTTAGTTGGAAAAGTCAGACTGAAACTCAGACGCCTTTTCATAGATGTCCCTCTCAGTGGCATTTGCATCTCAATAAGGATCAAAGACTTCAGTGAACTACGCAGAATTCAAATTGGGGATTGCAGGAGATATCACCGGCGAGCCTGGAGCCCTCCCCAAAATGCCAGCACAGAAGGAAGGTGTTGGAAATCAGGAAATCAGCCTTGTCCTGAGGGACAGCACTGCAGCGCCACTCCTTGGCTGCCCTGAACTGCCTTCCTGCCCGGTCCAAAGCCTGTCTTCCTTCAGAACCAGATCTCCAGAATTGCTTTCTGAGTTCTCGTTCCTACTCTTCCTTAGATTAGGTGCAAACACTCTGAGTAAACAAAATAAAATTTCCTGACCATTGGCAGCCTGCTGCTAACTGTTATACCCTGGACAATTTCCTTTAGTTAGTAATTCAGTTGCTGAAAAGGGGGGTGGAGGGGCCTTGGTTGGGACTTGGCTCCAGCTGCAAATCAAGTTCAGACCCCAGAGGAACTTGAAAGAACTCCCAGCGCCCACAATGGCTCTTCAGTGTAGCCTGTGTTTACTCAGGACACAGCCCACAACCTCCGTAGCCCTCAAGGCAGTCTGCATGTAAATGCTACATTGTGCAGTGATTTCTCCGTTTCGTGGCTTCAGACTGGAGGCAGATGATTTGCAAGACGGCTTTGGATCCATCACCTCTGAAATCTACATTGGCTGATGTATACTGCTTTTGAGCCTCATTTATTTATCTTTCTGCTCATTGAAGCTTAATTAAATGCCCCTAGCTATCAGAGACAGAAGAATATAAGTGGACTTGGTCACAGCCCTAAAAAAGAAGACACTAAGAAGAGATTCGTGCGGTCCCTTGGCAAATGCATTGTTTTACTGAGAGCATTACCATGACCCTTGATCTGCTCTCTTCTTTGATGAGTTAACCCCATGGAGCTGGGTGTATGATGAATTCACCAAGCAGAGGTTGAGAACCTACCATGACCCAGGTACTTCCCAAGGCATCAGAGATAAAACCACAGAAAAGACATGGTGTCTGTCATCAGGGACATTCAGACGAGTGGGAGAATCAGATCTATAGCACAATCGCTCCATTAAAGATCCATCGGCTTCCCTGGTGGTCCAGTGGTCAAGACTCTGTGCTTCCACTGCAGGGGGCAAAGGTTCAAGCCCTGATTCGAGAACCCACATGCCACATGGCATGGTCACACAAATAAATTCATTAAATCAAAAATTTTAACCAACTGTTCAGCACAGGTAACTCTACTCAATGCTCTGTGGTAACCTACATGGGAAGGAAATCCAAGAAACAGGCGATATATGTATATATGTGATTTATTGACTTTGCCATGCAGCAGAAACGAATACAACACTGTCAAGCAACTATGCTCCAATTAAAAAATAAAAGCTACGGGCTTCCCTGGTGGTTCAGTGGTAAGGAATTTGCCTGCTACTGCAGGGTCACAGGTTCGATCCCTGGTCCAGGACGATCCCACAGGCCACAGAGCAACTAAGCCCATGCACCACAACTACTGAGGCTGTGCTCTAAAGCTCATGAGCCACAGCTACTGAGCCTGCACACCTAGAGCCTGTGCTCCGCAACAGGAGAAGCCATTGCAATGAGAAGCCCGGGCACTGTAGCCAAGAGCAGCCCCCACTCGCTGCAACTAGGAAAAGCCTGCACGCAGCAATGAAGACCCAACAGAGCCAAAATATTAAAAAATCCGTGATTACTGAGACAATGTTCAGGGTACACTGGGAGCACAAAAGAGAGCACTGTGAGTGGGGAGACTGACTAGCCCAAAAGAAGACTTCTCAGAGATGGTGCTAGTATTGAATCAAGAAAGACCAACATGCGTTCGAGCAGATGGGCTGAGGGAAGCAGAGTGCCCACAATACCATGGGAAGTACGGACTCGTTCATTTATCAGACGTTCGTTGAATATTTATTATGTGCCAGGCACTGGGATAAGGGCTGTGGAGACACTGAGATATAGAGATAGTGAGCCACAGCCCCTGCTGTCTAGAAACTTATTCTCCAGAGAAAGGGAATAACCCATAAATAGCATTGACCTACACAGTATGGTCACAAGGAGCTGGAGAAGTTACTTATGGTTTCTTGTTCACACCTGCACGTAGAATGCAGTAAAAGCGTTTAAACTACATACTCAGTGCTCCAAAACAGGAGTCCTCAGTCTCTATTTTCTGCACAGTTTTCATATTAACCTAACTTATAAGGTCCCACACTCCTGACCTGCTGGTGGCATGGTGGGCTCATGCCTAGTAAACTGAGTGCCTGGCAGGGCTTTGAGTACTTTTCCCACCATGACTAGAGGCCATAAAGAGTGAGCTGCCCCTCACTCCATGTGTCTGAGCACACTTGATTTATATCACTGATCATTCTGCATACTGTGCTTGAAAGGGAGAGGTTGGTTACAAGGCCTCAGAGAACGATCAGGGAAAATGGAATGGGCCACTGCTTATCATTCCTGTTTAATCACGTTTTCAAGTGAGAAATACACATGCATCTCAACCACACTGCTAGATGAAAACATACAGAAGCCAGGAGTGCAAAACTGAGGACTGCCACTGTGGCTTATGTTAATTCTAGTGTTAATAATATTTCTCTAGAAAATGAAAACTCAGTCTGAGCACACTTGATTTATATCACTGATCATTCTGCATACTGTGCTTGAAAGGGAGAGGTTGGTTACAAGGCCTCAGAGAACGATCAGGGAAAATGGAATGGGCCACTGCTTATCATTCCTGTTTAATCACGTTTTCAAGTGAGAAATACACATGCATCTCAACCACTGCTAGATGAAAACATACAGAAGCCAGGAGTGCAAAACTGAGGACTGCCACTGTGGCTTATGTTAATTCTAGTGTTAATAATATTTCTCTAGAAAATGAAAACTCTGGGTCACATATGAAACTGGATGGCACTCTGTGACAATAGGTCTAAAAAGAAGATATAAACCAAGACTTTTTGTCATTCAACCTTTCTTTCCCGTTTGCCAGAGCAAAAGCTGGAAAATATTAAGGAATTATTGGAAAATATTGCCAGCTTATCTTCAAACTAATCAGGGGCTGATGCCAATTACATCTGCTCTTGCAGGTATATTGTCATTACTAGAATAAATATGGGCTTTGGCACCCGTGATGGTGCCACTAAATGGTTCATTTTTCATTCCTTTAGCCGCAAGAGTAGCAGCACATTTTCACTGTTTATCTCAGGGCTGTATCTTGAGAGAAATTGACAGCTACGTACTACATCATGAATAAGAAGATACAATGGTTATACAGCAAAGGAAACCATAAGCAATACAAAAAGACAACCTATCGCCTGGGAGAAAATATTTGCAAATGATGCCACATGGCTTGATTTCCAAAATAAACCACAGCTCACATAACTCAACAACAAAAAAATCAACAACCCAATCGAAAAATGGGCAAAAGAGCTGAAGAGACATTTCTCTGAAGGAGACATACAGATGGCTAACAGGCACATGAAAAGATGCTAGTTGCTAGTTACTAGAGAAATGCAGATCAAAACTACAATGAGGTGCCCCCTCACACCAGTCAGAATGACCATCATAAAAAAATCTACAAACTACAAATGCTGGAGAGGGTGTAGAGAAAAGGGAACCCTTCTGCATGGGTGGTGGGAACATAAGTTGGTGCAGCCACTATGGAAAAGAGCTCGGAGGTTTCTCATAAAACTAAACTTAGAGTTGGCACCTGATGCGGCAATCCCACGCCTGGGCATATACCTGGACAAAACTCTACTTCAGAAAGATATGTGGTGTCCAGTGGCTAAGACCTTGGTCTCTCAGTGCTGGGGCCCTGGGTTTGATCCCTGGTTGGGGAACTAGATCCCGCATGCCACAACTAAGACCGTGTGCAGCCAAATAAGCAAATAAAAATAAATATTCAAAAATATATATTTATACACGGGATTTTCCTGGTGTCTACTGATTAAAAATGCAACTGCCAGTGTAGAGGACACTGGTTCAATTCCTTGCCTGGGAAGACCCCACATGCTGCAGAGCAATTAAGCCCATGCAGCACAAATACTGAAGCCTGTTGGCCCCAGAACCTGTGCTCTGCAAGAGAAGCCACGCACAGTGGTGAGAAGCCTACACACCACAACAAAGAGCAGCCCCTGCTTGCTGCAACTAGAGAAAGCCCGCATGCAGCAACAAGAGCCCAGAGGAGCCAGAAATCAAATAAAGTTCTTAAAAGGTGCCTGCACCCCTGTGTTTGGCGAAGGGAATGGCAACCCACTCCAGTGTTCTTGCCTGGAGAATCCCAGGGACGGGGGAGCCTGGTGGCTGCCGTCTATGGGGTCGCACAGAGTCGGACACAACTGAAGCGACTTAGCAGCAGCAGCATCCCTGTGTTAAGAGCAGCACTATTCACAATGGCCAAGACATGGGAACCACCCGAAAGTCCATCAGCAGAGGAATAGATAAAGAAGACGTGGTGCGCACTTCCCTGGTGGCTAAGGCTCTGCGCTTCCGCAGCTAAGGGCATGGTCTTGATTCCTGGTGGGGGAGGTCTCCCGTGCCGTAAAATGTGGCCAGAACAATTTTTTAAAAGATGTGGTACATACACGATGGAATACTGCTGCTGCTGCTAAGTCACTTCCATCATGGCCGACTCTGCGACCCCATAGACAGCAGCCCACCAGGCTCCGCCGTCCCTGGGATTCTCCAGGTGAGAACGCTGGAGTGGGTTGCCATTGCCTTCTCCAGTGCATGGAAATGAACTACTCAGCCATAAAAAGAATGAAATAATGCCATTTGCAGCAACATGGATGGACGTGGAGATGACCATAATGAGGTAAGTAAGTCAGAAAGAAGAGAAAGACAAATACATAATATCAATTATAGGTGGAATCTAAGATATGACGCAAGTGAACTTACCTACAAACAGAAACAGACACACAGACCTAGAGAAAGGCTGCAGCGTGGGAGGAGCGATGGACTGGCAGGGTGGGATTAGCAGATACAAACTGCTATATACAGAATGGATAAACAACAAAGTCCTACTGTAGCGCACAGGGAACTATATTCAAAATCTTGTAATAACCTGTGACAGAAAAGAATCTGAAAAAATATATATATATATACACACGCATAGAAGTGAAGATATAATCACATGTATGTATACGTGTATAACTGGAGAAGAGAATGGCAGACCAGGATTCTTGCCTCAAGAACCCCATGAACAGTAAGAAAAGGCTAAGAGATATTACAGCAGAAGCTGAGCCCCCCAGGTCAGAAGGTGTCCAATATGCCACTGGGGAAGAGCAGAAGGTAATTACTAATAGCCCCAGAAAGAACGGCACAGATGGGCCAAAGCAGAAACGATGTTCAGTTGTGGATGTGACATGTGGTGAAAGTAATGTCCAATGCTGTAAAGAAGAGTATTGCATAGAAACCTGGAATGTTAGGTCCATGAATCAAGATAAACTGGACATGGTCAAGCAGTAGATGGCAAGAGTGAACATCATCAACATCTTAGGAATCGGTAAACTAAAGTGGATGGGAACGGGCGAATTTAATTCAGATGACCATTATACTCCTACTGTGGGCAAGAATCTCATAGAAGAAATGGAGTAGCCCTCATGGTCAACAGAAGAATCTGAAATGCAGTACTTAGGTACAACCTGAAAAACAACGGATGATCTCAGTTCATTTCCGAGAAAAAACATCACAGTAATCCAAGTCTATGCCCCAACCACCAATGCCAAAGTAACTGAAGTTGACCGGTTCCATGAAAACCTACAAGACCTTCTAGAACTAACGCCAAGAAAAAGATGTCCTTTTCATCATAGAAGACTGGAATGCAAAAAGTAGGAAGTCAAGAGATACCTGGAGTAACAGGCAAGTTTGGCCTTGGAGTACAAAATGGAACAGAGAAAAGCTAACAGGGTTGTCAAGAGAACACACTGGTCACAGCAAACCCCCTTTTCCAACAACACAAGAGATGACTCTACACATGAAAACCACCACACGGTCAATACTGAAATCAGATTGATTATATTCTTTGTAGCAGAAAATGGAGAAGCTCCATGTTGTCAGCAAAAACAAGACCTGGATCTGACCATGGCTCAGATCATCAGCTCCGTATGCCAAACTCAGGCTTAAACTGAAGAGCGTAGGGAAAACCACTAGGCTATTCAGGTATGACCTAAATCAAATCCCTTATGACTGTACAGTGGAGGTGCCAGATAGATTCAAGGGGTTAGATCTGGTGGACAGAGTGCCTGAAAAAGTATGGATGGAAGTTCATAACACTGTAAAGGAGGCAATGACCAAAAGCATACCAAAGAAAAAGAAATGCAAGAAGGCACAGTCATTGTCTGAGGAGGCGTTACAAATAGCAGAGAAAAGAGAAGCAAAAGGCAAGGGACAGAGGAAAGATATACCCAACTGAATGCAGAGTTCCAGAGAACAGCAAGGAGAGATAAGAAAGAATTCTTAAACAAACAATACAAAAAAATAGAGAAAACCAGCAGAATGGGAAAGACTAGAGATCTCTTCAGTAAAATTGGAGATATCAAGGGAACATTTCATGCAAAGATGTGTATGATAAAGGACAGAAACAGTAAGGACCTAACAGAAGCAGAAGAAATTAAGACAAGGTGGCAAGAATACACAGATGAACTATACAAAAAAGATCTTAATGACCCAGATAATCACAATGGTGCAGTCACTCACCTAAATCCAGATACCCTAGAGTATGAAGTCAAGTGGGCCTTAGGAAGCACTACCATGAATAAAGCTAGTGGAGGTGATGGAATTCCAGCTGAGCTCTTTCAAATCCTAAAAGATGATGCTGTGAAAGTGCTGCACTCACCACGTCAGCATATTTGGAAAACTCAGCAGTGGCCACAGGACTGGAAAACCTCAGTTTTCATTCCAATCGCAAAGAAGGGCAATGCCAAAGAATGTTTAAACTACTGTAAAATTGCACTCATTTCACTCGCTAGCAAGGTTGTGTTCAAAATCCTTCAAGCTAGGTTTTAGCAGTACGTAAACTGAGAACTTCCAGATGTTTAAGCTGGGTTTAGAAAAAGCAGAGGAACCAGAGATCAAACTGCCAATATTCATTGCATCATAAAGCAAAGGAGTTCCAGAAAAACATCTATTTCTGCTTCATTGATTATGCAACGCCTTTGACTATGTGGATGACAACAAACTGGAAAATTATTAAAGAGATGAGAATCCCAGACCACCTTACCTGTCTCCTGAGAAACCTGTATATGGGTCAAGAAGCAACAGCTAGAACTGAACATGGAACAATGGACTGGTTCCAAATTGGGAAAGGAGTACGACAAGGCTGTATATTGTCATTTTGCTTATTTAACTTATATGCAGAGTACATCATGCAAAATGACAGGCTGGATGAATCATAAGCTGGGAATCAAGATTGCTGGGAGAAATAACAACCTCAGATAACCTGTCTCCTGAGAAACCTGTATGTGGGTCAAGAAGCAACAGCTAGAACTGAACATGGAACAATGGACTGGTTCCAAATTGGGAAAGGAGTACGACAAGGCTGTGTATTGTCATTTTGCTTATTTAACTTATATGCAGAGTACATCATGCAAAATGACAGGCTGGATGAATCATAAGCTGGGAATCAAGATTGCTGGGAGAAATAACAACCTCAGATATGCAAATGATACCACCCTAATGGCAGAAAGCTAAAGAGAAGGAACTAAAGAGCCTTTTGATGAAAGTGAAAGAGAAGAAGAGTAAAAGAACTGGCTTAAAACTCAACATTCAAAAAACTAAGATTGCAGCATCTGGTCTCATCACTTTACGGCAAATAGAAGGGGGGAAAAGTGGAAGCAGTGACAGATTTTATTTTCTTGGGCTCCAAAATCACTTAGGTGACTGCAGCCATGAATTTCCTTGGAAGGAAAGCTATGACAAACCTAGACAGTGTCTTAAAAAGCAGAGACATCACTTTGCTGACAAAGGTCCATATATAGTCAAAGCTATGATTTTTCCAGTAGTCATGTACGGATGTGAGAGGTGGACCATAAAGAAGGCTGAGCACCAAAGAACTGATGGTTTCAAATAGTGAGGCTGCAGAAGACTCTTGAGAGTCCCTTAGACACCGAGGAAATCACACCAGTCAATCCTAAAGGAAATTAACCCTAAGTATTCATTGGAAGGGGTGATGCTAAAGCTGAAGCTCCAATACTTTGGTCACCTGATGCAAAGAGCCGACTCATTAGAAAAGAACCTGATGCTAGCAGAGATTGAAGGCAAAAGAAGAGAGCCGCGGAGGATGAGATAGGTAGACAGCATCACCAACTCAGTGGTTTTGAGCAAACTCCAGAAAGATAGTGAAGGACCGGGGAGCTGCGTGCTGCAGTCCATGGGGTCGCAAACCGTCAGACACAGCCTACCACTGAACAACAATATAACTGAATCTCTTTACTGTACACTTGAAGGTAACACAACATTGTAAATTAACCAGATGTCATTTTTTTTTCTTTTTGGCCTGGGCTGGTTGACCACTTGAGTGTGAGACTTCAGCTGGTCTCACGAGTGAGGCATTTTGAAGTAGACGCAGAGTTCCACTGTTCAGTGGAAATGGTGTGTACAAGAGTAGGCCTGGAAGGAACAAATAACTTACTTGAGCAGGTGGCTCGGGTTCCCAGGGCACTTGCTTCTGCTGCTTTGCCATCTCTATCTCAACCCACATCTGTGGACTCACAAGGGGAAAATTGGGGCTTGCTCTACCCTTGAGTGTCCATGGTGTGGCACTAGTCTTCTCTACTCTGGTGCAGAAATAAAAACAGGAGAAATATAAAAGGACAAATATTGTATGATTCTAGTTGCATGAGGCTCCTAGAATAGTCAAATTCATAGAGACAGAAGGTAGCACAGCGGTGGCCAGGAGCTGCGGGTAGGGAGCAGAGGAACAGGATTTATTGTTTAATAGGTACAAAGCTTCAGCTGGGGGCAATGAAAGAGTCCTGGAGATGAACAGGAGTGATGGCTACACAACAATGTGAAGGTATTTAATGCCACAGAACTGTCCACTTAAAAATGGTTAAAGTGGTAAGTTTCATGTTAGGTATATTTTACCACACAGTAGCAAAAGAAAATTCTCCCAACGTGTGGGACTTTAGTTTACGTGAAAGGAGAGATGGCCTTCTCCATGGAACTGCACTGGTTTATGCATAATGCCTAAAACAGCTAGTCAGAAAATTGAAAAGTTCAACGCTGAAAAACTGGTAATAAGATGTCAGTACGGACCTCTTGAAACGAACGGCCTGGAAATGTGTACATAGCCTATGGCCCCCAGAGACGTTCAGTGGGGAGGGTGCCCTGCTAGTCCAGTGGGCTCCTTGGAGCTCTGAACTTGTCGTCTGGTTGCAGCTGCCTCTGTCTCCAGCCATAGCTGTGCTTGTGTAATGCAACCATGCGTGTCGGGGCCATGGTGGCAGAGACCCCAGCCAAGAGCACAATAACACAAGCGTCTCTTCTTCCTTAGATTTGACCTGGTTACCATCGCTGCTCAGTGTCCAACACGCCAACAGCCGCAGGCTACAGTGAGTCCCCACCCAGCATCGATTCCCTCGCTGGCCCCTCTTGTTGGTTATGTGGAAGAAAAGCTTATACCAGATCCCTTTTCTCACAGTGGTTATAGTTATTAATATTCGTCCTTATTGGAACAGATCCTTAATCTCAATATGATTTTGTCTTCTTTGCCTGCCTTGCTTCTTCTAGCATCATATCGTCAACTCAGAATGCCTCATTGATGGCCATGGAATCACACGGTACATCATCTATAATCGAGAAGCTGATTCTACCACAAAGGTAGTAGGGAATGGAGTCATGTTCTTGAGTCCTACTCTACGCGCCTCACCCAGAAAGAGATGGCTTGATCAAAAGGGAAGGTCACAGGGTACTAGCTGAGCTAACACTCTAGAGTGTTTAGGGCACTTGCCCAGGATACAGTACATGCCTTAAACCAGTCGCCAATGTATGGTGTCATTTCTCTTATAGACAGAGTACACTAAGAACCAAGGAGTGGAAGTAGGAGTGACCTCCCTTCTATTGCATATGATAAATCACCTATCACAATTCTGCAATCAGCCCCACAACCTTTAGACTGGTGAATTAGAAGGGCTGGGTAGGCAAGGGAGATATATTTCCACGAGGAACACACAGGCGTGTGCCAGTAAATTGGAAACTCAAATTGCTCTCCAACAGACAGAGGAGGTCCCTCTACTGGTTAGTGACTGGTCCCAGTTACCAAAGGGGTTGCTGCTACCTGATGGGGGAAGGGATGACTATGTCTAGATCCCAGGAATTTGTCCAATAGCAACAGTCAGTGAGAAACCATGGCAAACTAATAAAGGTGAGTCCTCAGCAGGAATGAAGGTTTGGATCTCTCTGTTAAAAAAAAATCACCTTGGCCAAGACGCTCAGAGGGCAGAAGGGCAATATTGCAATGATTATCAAATGACACCTCTTGGCCAGTTGTGGGATTGAGGACTACACTATCTACATTTAATGATAAGCATTTACTTTTTTTTCTGTATATGAGACAGCACTAATGTGTAAATAAGCAGTGATGGTGGTTAATATTATTGTTTAGCTCCGAGTGAAAGTGACTGAATGGACATATTCCCAAATCATATAGAAAGTGATAGAGCTTTGTGTTTCCCCTGTTTTGTTCCCAGTTATGTTCATGCAAATGAAAGGAAAAAATAGATGGACTGTGCTGGTTGATTTCCAATTGCCTCTCCAGATCCACTCTGCACCCATTCTGCCTGACTCTGCAGGCAGGATTACCAGGGAGGATGACTGCTGAGGACCGTGGCATCAGTGCTCCCTTCCCTTTCAGCTATCAAATGGTTCAGCCACCAGGGGCCATCAGGGGGAATTTGAAGGGTGGAAGGAGAGAGAGATTGGGGTATTTCTTTCCCACTCCCTCCCCACCAGACCACTGGCAACAATTATGTTCCTCCACCTGTGGTTAACCTCTCCTTTCATGACCACGTTCCTGCGGGGTTTTGATAACACCTCCACCTGCACTCACACCTTCAGACCTCGGGGTGGTACCCCTTCCTGCTGTCGACAATCCCAAGAGCTTTAACATCCCTTACTGGTTCTCTCTGTCTATGGTCCTTTCATTAAACTCTCTTCTGTTAAACCTACTTATCTTTTCAGGGCAAGAACTGAACTCATTATTTTTGAAATAGTTGTTATTAAGGTATAAATAACATGCAACACAATGCACAGAGTTTAAGGGTACTGTTTAGTGACAAAGTACGTACACTCGGGTGACCAGCATCCCCATCATACAGAATGCTCTCATTTCTTCAGAAGCTCTGTTATGTTCCCACCTCCTCAAAGCGAGGGCACCACTGTTTTCAAAACCACACATTAGTCCCGCCCCTTTGTGAACTTCTATAAAAATGGAATCATGCAGGGACTCTCCTGGTGGTCCCCTGTACAGTATGAATTCTTTTGCTAAATCTTGTTTCACTCATCCTATTTTCGAGATTCATCCATGTGGTTGAGTGCACCAATATTTTCTTCCTCTAACTGATGAAGGGTATTCTATTGCATAAACGTGATGCCGTTTGTTTTTCTATTCAGTCAACGGATGGCATGTGGGTTGCTCCCAGTTTTTAGTTATTGTGACAAAGCTGCTATGAAATTTGGGTATAAATCTTTTTGTGGATATTCACTTTTTTTTTTTTTTTTTAATATACACCCAGGAGTGGAATTCTCTATCTTTGGGGAGGTGTATTTTAACTTTATATGAAATAACCAAACAGTTCTCTAAAACAATTGTACCAATTATACCTTTAGAGCATGCTATCTCTCCAAATCAGGTCAGGCCAAGACAGGGCCTGAATAAAGACAAACTTGAAAGTGTCATCCGGATTCTCTAGTATTACCCAATGGACTATTCTAAAAAACGGTGGTAGGCACAGTTCCTGAAGCAAGCAAAGCGCAGCTCCTCCTACAGGCGCCTCCTGTCCTCTCCCCACCGTTCTCAGCGATCACCAGGCGTCAGAAGGTCCCCTCCAGCCCAGACGTGTGAATTCTCACTCCTCAGCTTCCCAGCTGGCTGTTAGAAGATGAACAGTTAAGTAAATTTATTTGCACTTACACGTGAATGACTGTCAGGCCTTTTAGGGGAAAAGGAGTCTCGCTAGTAGGTGTGTGCCACTCCTCGGAATGAGGTTGGCCAGTTAATTTTCTTAAAACAAACAAACAAACAAAAAAAAAACCTCCACTCCAGGAGGACTCCAGCTGCAAAGTCAAGAAGCAGAGGACAGAGTTAGGCATCCGATTTTTCCCGGTCCTCCTGGAGGGGCTAGGCCTCTCAAGACTGCGACCCCCTTTCTCAGCGGGTCCCCAGGCAGGCGGGGATTCCCTGAAGCCGGTGCTCCGGTCTCCCGCCTCCTCAAGCCCTTCCCCTCGTCCGGGAGGCGCCCTGGGAGCCTGCCGTCCGTCCGGCGCAGCCTCCTTTGGCACCGGACCTCCAGGTGCCCAGCGCGAAGGCGGAGCCGGGCTGCCGCCGCCTCCCCGGCGCCGCGGACGAGACCCCCGGGAGTGTGGGCCCCCGCGCTGCGGCTCCGGCGGCTCCGGCGTCCCCAGCCTCCCAGGCCCGCCGCGCTCCCCTCGCTCTGCGTACGCGGGGCTAAGACTGCGACGCGCGAACACAGCGCAGCGCGCGGAGCCGAGGGGCGCGCGCCGGGCAGCGGCGCGGGCAGCGGGATCTCAGCGCGGTCGGAGCCCGCGCTCCAGCTGCGGGCCCACGGACGCCCGCACCATGGCTGCCGAGGGACCCGGCCCCGGCGCCCGGCTCTGGGCGGCGGCGCTGCTCCTTCTTGGCCTGCCGCGCCTCTCCACGCCGGCGAATGGTGAGTGTCCGGGGAGTGTCCACGAGGCGGCGGGCCCCGGGTGGCTCATAGGGTCTCGGTGGGGAAAGCGAAGCTCGCCTGGGCTGCCCCCTGGGACGAGCCCAGAGCACGGCCAGCTGGGGCGAGAACGAGGCGCTGCCGTCCTGCCACCCTGCGTCCCCTCTCCCGGCTCCTCGAGTAGCCTCGAGCCGAAACGCGCCCCGGAGCCCCTCAACCACCCCTTCCTGCGGGGCGCGCACCGGAGAAAGCCTGTGCTTTGATCTCACAGCCCTGCCGCTAGCTTTCCAAGATCTTCTTGAAAAGTCTGCAAAATGACATCACGTCTGGGGTGCCTGGAACCTTCGCTGCAGAGATACGATTTCCCACGTCTATTAAATGTGCTCCTAATTGCACCGCCGGTGATTACAAGACTCCCTCGTAGGTTTGGCTTAGTCCAGGAAGAGCTGAAAGATGAGAGGAAATCAGCTAGGCGAAAGAGAGAGGAGAATATACTGGGGAGAGACGATGGCACGTGCAAAGGCCCTGTGAGTGGCAGGGGAAATGGGATAAATGATAGAGTGGCTAGAGTGCAAAGTTAAGGTGAGGCTGTCCTTCCACAAGAAGCTGGAGAAATAGGTAAGAACCAGCTTATTGCAGATTTTTGAGAATTGACCCATCTTTTTGTTCGTTTGTTGAACCTGAATTCAGCTTTCAATACTTCTCGTAAATTATCAGAATCACAACCTTAGATCAGTTCAGTTTCAAAAAGCTGATTTAGCTGTCTTTTGATTTTGGAACAAAATCCCTATTGATTTGTGCAGAAGGATATGATGAAAAAGAAGCCATGAGTTCTCACATCCATGAGGGGTTTTTAGTAAATCAATCTTGGGACAAGTTAGGTTGATGAAGTAAAAAAAAACCCTTGGCTGATTCAGGATGCTTTGTATATTTTAAAATGTCATCACTATTTAGCAAAAAATATTGGGTGAAAGGAGAAGATTTGATAAAAAAGAAGCACAGTGTTTAGGGAAAGGAGAATGCCAGAGGAAAACCTCCAGGTATTATCTTAGAAGTTTTGTCTTAAGTGCCAGATTGTAGGACTCTTTGCTCATAATTAAGCTCAGTGTCTTATTTCTCCATATCCTCAGAGAGAGTGTGTGAGAAAAAAAAAAAAAAAACACTGTTAACTTTGAAAGCTTCTAGTGAACACTGTTAATTTTTAATTAAAATAAAATTCATGTACAATTTACCGTTTTAAAATGCACAATTCAAGTGTTTTTAAAATATAGTCATTATGTTTTACAACCATTACTACTCTCTAATTTCTGAGTATTTTCATCTTCCCAAAAGAAATCCTATCCCTATAAGCAGCCAATCCACTCTTGGTTCTTTGCTGTAGTAGTTTTTGGCCTGACATTGAGTTATGAAAAATTAAGCTGATTTTAAAGAATGCAGCTAGAATAAATTGGAGCTAGTACTAACTTTTGAACAATGTATACTATTGTACCCATTTTATTTCCTTTTAAAGAAATATCCTGCAATCCATAAGACTTTCATTTCACCCCATTATAAGTGCTTAAGTGGAATGCCAGATGGATATGGAGCAATATGGCTTGATTGGATCATAGAAAATTTAAGACAGAAATATCATCAGACAAGGAGAAAGCACCAAGCCTGGCTGTTGTTTAGTTGCTAAGTTGTGTCCAACTCGCTGCCACCCCATGGACTGAAGCACACCAGGCTCCTCTGTCCTTCCCTATCCCCCTTTTCTTGTTAACACTTGCCAGAAATGCCTCCATTTCTCCCTTTTCTCCTTTTCTTCTCCCTTCTTCCTCGATGGCGAACTATAGGTACCTTTGCTTTCAAGAAACTCCAATTGCTGAGCTCCAACTTTTATAACAGAGCCATTGAAGAAATTAGAATCTATTTATGAAAGGAATCTTTTCTTTACTAAATATATGCTTAACTACCACCACTTTTCACACTTAGGGATTTGTGTTCTACAGTGATGGAAGGAGGAAGATGAAATGTGCAGCTAACCTGATGTGTTAGGACATTTGGAGAGAGAATTTGGTGTTACTAAAAATTCCATAGACCTATTAAAAAATAAGTCAAACTCAAATAACAAACATTTAGTTTTCCATTGGACTAATTAGATATGTATCTTATACATAAAAGAGACCTGCAGTAATTTTAAAATACTTTTGAAACTGAAAAAAATCTTCTCATTAACTGGATGCAAATTAACTGTGTTTGGGTAATGACTGCAGGAAAAGATCATTAATTCAACAAGTAATTTGAGTGTCTACCTTATGCTAGGTTACTACCCTTGCTGTTGAGGATAGAATGGCAAGGAGAAAAAGGTCCTTGTTATCAGGGAGCTTAAAATCCAACAGGGAAGGGACTTCCCTGGTGGCTAAGACTCCATGCTCCCATTGCAGGGTCCCAGGTTCAATCCCTCATCAGGGAACTAGATCCCACGTGGTGCAACTAAAGATCCCTTGTGCTGCAGCTAAAAGATTCCACATGCTTCAGCTAAGCTGTGGCCCTGCAAAAGAAAAAAAAAATCCAGTGGGGGGAAGAGACTCATTAAGCAAATAATTATGTGACCAAAATGTAAAATTGCAGTTCTGATAAGATTAAAGACAGAAGTACTATGACAGCATGTATTAGGAGATTTTTTCATTCGGTGTAGGAGGATCTGAAAGATGAGCAAGAACTGACCAGACAAAGGGGGGAAGAAAAGGGATCTGAATAGAAAAAGATGTACAAAGAAACTGTGAGTCACAGAGAAAATGGGACGTGTGATAAGAAACGGAGTTCTGGAGCCCAGAGTCCAAGGTGGAAAGAGTTTGAGACGATGCTAAGAGAATTGACATGGGGCCAAGTTTTGTTTCAATCCGCAAACGGAAAGGAAACCGTTGAATGGCTTCCAATAGTAGAGTGACTGATCAGGTTTGCATTTTCAGAAGCTCATCCTGAGAGTAGGAAGAATGGATAGGACCAGGGCAAGACTGGATGTAGAGAGACCACACAGGATGGTATTTCACTTGTCCAGGTGAGAGAGGCTGCAGGTGGAGAGAAGGCTGGGGTGAACAGAAAGGGTCTGGACCGAAGAGAAAAATGTGAGTCATCATGTTAAGATGGTCTGTGAAACGATGTGTGTAAATGGAATCCTACGGAAAGATTTTATAGCAAGATGACCTGCTTTAGTTTCTCCACATATTCACTGAAGTATAAACACTGAACTAGTTCTCGTAGTTTTTTAGTGGATTCCTTAGGATTTTCTACATTCCAAGATTATGTCGTTTGCAGTTATATTTTTCTTTTTTCCAGTCTGGATGCTTTTTATTTCATTTTCTTGCCTAATTGCCTTGGAGAGAACTGCCAGTACAATGTGGAATAGACGTGGCAAGAGTGGATAATCCTTGTTGACAGGGATCGTAGCAGAAGGCATTCAGCACTTCACCATCAAGTGTAATGTCAGCTATGGGGTTTTTGTAGATGCTTTTATCAGGTTGAAGAAATTCCTCTTCATTCCTAGTTTGTTGAAAAGGTATTGAATTTTGTCAAGTGCTTTTCTGTATCTGTTGAGATGATCATGTAGCTTTTGTCCTTCATTCTGCTGATAAATTGTATTACGTGAATTGATTTGGGGGTATAGTCAACCTTCCTGGGACAGATCCCACATAGTCATAGTGTATAATTCTTTTTTTTTTTTTAATTCTGCTGGACTTGGTTTGCTGGCATTTTTGTTGAGGATTTTTGTGTCTATATTTATGAGAGATAATGACCTATAATTTTCTTTTCTTGTGTCTTTTGTCTGGGTTTGGCATTAGGGCAATGGTGGCCTCCTAGATCAAGTTGGGAGGTGTTGCTGTCTGCTATTCTAGTTTTTAGTTTTCGTATTCTAACCATTTTTATTTTTTTTATTTTTTTAATTAATTTTTATTTTTTAGTTTGTTTTGCTTTACAATACTGTATTCGTTTTGCTATACCTAACCATTTTTAAATTGGAGTATAATTTACAGTGTTGTATTAGCTTCAGGTATACAGCAAAGTGATTCACTTTCTAAGTCTTTTCTATTCTAGGTTATTACACTATATTGAATATAGCTCCCTGTGTTACATAGTAGGTCCTTGTTGTTAATCTGTTTTATATATAGTAATCCCAAACTCCTAATTTGTCTCCTCCCTCAAAAAGGATGAGGGCATCCTTTTTGGTAACCATACAAGTTTGTTTTCTGTGTCTGTGAGTCTATTTTTGTTTTGTAAATACATTCCTAGCACCAAGATGACTCCTCCAGCAGTCTCCAGAACGAGGGGAGGGGATATAGCTTCCCCTCGTCCACTCGTTCATCTTGAGGGTTTAACGTCTCAGACTCTCAGATTCACGTGCGCCTGTGGCAGTGCTGGAGCAGGGAAGCGAGGTCTATAAGATTTCTTGCATCATGTGAACCCTCGGCTTTCATGTTTATCTCCGGGGTTTGACCATCAAAACCTGTGTCTAATGTCACAGCCCTTTTTTTCCAGATACACAAATGCTATTGATACAAAAGTGTCTTGAGGGTGCATGCTTGCTTCTTCAGGTAGGACTACCAAGGACTAATATAGTTATTCAGGTCGTTTTCTGCACACTGGTACCATGTCTGAGGGAACTCCGGTCACCTACAGGTATGTTTACTTGAGAAGTTTTTGCATTTCTTTTATTATAGCTTTTGCCTCCAAAGCTGGGAAGATTACTGTATCTGTGGTAATAATTTTGCAGTAGATGACAGCTAAGTTTCTTATTTGATTAACATCAATATTTTATGGTAGTTTTGCTGACGGAAGTGAAACGTGACATTGTAGGTGGGCTTTTTCTCCCTGCCTTTACCTTCGATTTGACAGGGTCCTGACTTGGTCCCTTCAGGAGGTTGCTGGGGGCCCCAGCACTCCCTCCTGCACCATGGTTTTCTTGCCTAAAGCTGTCCTTTGCTTTTAGACTCAGCTTTCACCTCTCCTGAGTTCATGTCCTATTCTACTCATCTCCCTATGTTTCTTGAGGCTTCTTGCGCGTAGATTGATGTCGTGCCGGCAGCCAGGGTGCAAGAGACAAGGCTACTGCTCTCTTGGCCGGTGGGGAGAAATGCAGCAAACACAAGCACACTCATCGTGGGAAGTGACGATGTCCTGAGACAGGAGGGAAGCAACCTGCTGGGTGTGAGGTCACCCTCCAGGGCAGGGCAGCAGAGGAAGGCAGAGCTGAGGCTGAATCAGAGCCTTGAACACCAAGTGACCCCACCCAGGGGTGGGGATATTTTGATTTTTATACAATTTTGAAGGTTACTTTCCATTTACAGGTGAGTGATCACACCATCATAGTTATCTGGGTCCTGAAGATCTTTTTGTATAGTCCTCTGTGTATTCTTGCCACCTTTCTTAATATCTTCTGTTTCTGTTAGGTCCATACCATTTCTGTCCTTTATTGAGCCCATCTGTGCATGAAATGTTCCCTTGGTATCTCCGATTTCCTTGAGAGATCTCTAGTCTTTCCCATTCTATGGTTTTCCTGTATTTCTCTGCACTGATCACTGAGTAAGGCTCTCTTACCTCTCCTTGCTATTTGGAACTCTGCATTCAGATGAGTATGTCTTTCTTTTTCTTCTTTGCCTTTAGCTTCTCTTCTTTTCTCAGCTATTTGTAAGGCCTCCTCAGACAACCATTTGCCTTTTTGCATTTCTTTTTCTTGGGGATGGTCTTGATCACTGCCTCCTGTACAAACACGAACCTCCGTCCATAGTTCTTCAAGCACTCTATCAGATCCAATCCCTTGAATCTGTCACTTCCACTGTATAATCGTAAGGGATTTAATTAAGGTCATACCCGAATGAGCCACTGATTTCCCCTACTTTCTTCAATTTAAGTCTGAATTTGGCAATAAGGAGTTCATGATCTGAGCCACAGTCAGCTCCTGTTCTTCTTTTTGCTGACTGTATAGAGCTTCTCCATCTTCGGCTGCAAAGAATATAATCAATCTGATTTTGGTATTGACCATCTAGTGATGTCCATGTGTAGAGTCTTCTCTTGTGTTGTTGGAAGAAGGTTTTTGGCTATGACCAGTGCGTTCTCTTGGCAAAACTCTATTAGCCTTTGTCCAGCTTCATTCTGTACTCCAAGGCCAAACTTGCCTGTTACTCCAGGTAGCTCTAAACTTCCTACTTTTGCATTCTAGTCCCCTGTAATGAAAAGGACATCTTTTTGGGGGGTGTTAGTTCTAGAAGGTCTTGTAGGTCTTTATAGAACCATTCAACTTCAGCTTCTTCAGCATTACTGGTTGGGGCATAGCCTTGGATTACCATGATATTGAATGGTTTGCCTTGGAAACAAACACAGAGACCATTCTGTTGTTTTTGAGATTGCACCCAAGTACTTCATTTCAGACTCTTTTGTTGACTATGAGAGCTTCTTCGTTTATTCTAAGGGATTCTTGCCCACAGGAGTATATATAATGGTCATCTGAGTTCAACTCACCCATTCCAGTCCATTTTAGTTCACTGATTCCTGAAATGTTAGTGTTCACTCTTGCCATCTCCTGTGTGACCACTTCCAATTTACCTTGATTCATGGACTTAACTTTCCAGGTTCCTGTGCAGTATTATTTTTTACAGCACTGAACTTTACTTCCATCACCAATCACAGCCACATCTGGGCATTGTTTTCGCTTTGGCTGTGTCTCCTCATTCTTTCGGAGTTAGTTCTCATTCTTCTCCAGTAGCATACTGGGCACCTGCTGACCTGGGGAGTTCATCTTTCAGTGTTGTATCTTTTTGCCTGTCTGTATGTTCATGGGGTTCTCAAGGCAAGAATACTGAAATGGTTTGTATTCCCTTCTCCAGTAGACCATGTTTTGTCAGAAACATTTTGTCCAGATATCCTGGAATGTGAAATCAAGTGGACTTTAGGAAGCACTACTACAAACATAACTATTGAAAGTGATGGAATTTCAGCTGAGCTATTTCAAATCCTAAAATATGATGCTCTTAAAGTGCTGCATGCAATATACCAGCAAAGTTAACTCAGCAGTGGCCACAGGATTGGAAAAGGTCAGTTTTCATTCCAATCCCAAAGAATGGCGATGCCAAAGAATGTTCAAACTCCCGCACATGTTGCACTCTCACACGGTAGCAAAGTAATCTTCAAAATCCTTCAAGTGAGGCTTCAGCAGTACATGAACCGAGAACTTTCAGGTCTTCAAAGCAGGATTTAGAAAATGCAGAGGAAGCAGAGATCAAATTGCCAACATCCATTGGATCACAGGAAAAACAAGAGAGTTCCAGAAAAATATCTACTTCTGCTTTATTGACTATACCAAAGCCTTTAACTGTGTGGATCACAACAAACTGTGGAAAATTCTTCAAGAGATGAATACCAGACCACCTGACCTGCCTCCTGAGAAATCTGTATCCAGGTCAAGAAGCAACAGTTAGAACCAGATATAGAACAACAGACTGGTTCCAAATTGGAAAAGGAGAATGTCAAGGCTGTATATTGTTACCCTGCTTATTTCACTTATATGCAGAGTACATCATGCAAAATGCCAGTATGGATGAAGCACAAGCTGGAATCAAGATTGCCAGGAGAAATATCAATAACCTCAGAAGACACGCAGAAGACAGATATGCAGAAGACACTACCATTATGTCAGAAAGTGAAGATGAATTAAAGAGCCTCTTGATGAAAGTGAAGATGAATTAAAGAGCCTCTTGATGAAGTGAAAGAGGAAAGTGAAAAAGTTGGCTTAAAACTCAACATTCAAAAAATTAAGATCATGGCATTTGGTCCTATCACTTCATGGGAAATAGATGGGGAAACAGTGAGAGACTTTATTTTCTTGGGTTCCAAAATCACTGAAGATGGTGAGTGCAGTCATGAAATTAAAAGACGCTTGCTCCTTGGAAGAAACGCTATGACCAACCTAGACAGCACATTAAAAAGCAGGGATGTTACTATGCTGACAAAGATCCTCCTAGTCAAGGCTATGGTTTTTCCAGTAGTCACGTATGGATGTGAGAGCTGGACTGTAAAGAAAGGTGAGCGCTGAAGAATTGATGCTTTTGAAGTGTGGTGTTGGAGAAGACTCTTTTGAGAGTCCCATGGACTGCAAGGAGATCCAACCAGTCCATCCTAAAGGAGATCAGTCTTGGGTGTTCATTGGAAGGACTGATGCTGAAGCTGAAACTCCAATATTTTGGCCACCTGATGTGAAGAACTGACTCATTGGAAAAGACCCTGATGCTGGGAAAGATTGAAGGTGGGAGGAGAAGGGGACGACAGAGGATGAGATGGTTGAGTGGCATCACTGACTGGATGGACGTGAGTTTGAGCAAACTCCGCGAGTTGGTGATGGACAAGAAGCCTGGAGTGCTGCAGTCCCTGGTCTTGCATTTACAAATATTACAAAATACTGGCTATACTCCCTGTGTTGCGCAACACTTGCTTGAGCCTGTCTGACACTCAGTGGTTTGTGCCGCCCTATCCCCACATCTCCCCTCCCCCTTTCATCTCCCCCACTGCTTTGTTCTCTGTATCTGTGAGTCTGCTTCCTTGTTATATTCACGAGTTTGTTGTATTTTTTAGATGCCACATTTAAGTGCTTTGTCTGACATATTTCCCTTAGCATAATGCATTTGGAGTCCACCCATGTTGCTGCAAATGGCAAAATTTCATTCTCTTTATGGATGAATAGTATTCCGTTGTGTATATCTCTCTATCCATTCATCTACTGATACACAGTTAGGATGTTTCCTTGTCTTGGCAAGGAAATTGCCAAGCATTGTAAATAATGCCTCTAAGCATCTTTTTAAATGGAAGATTTGAAGGACTTATCCAGATAAACATGCCAGAACACTTAGTTAATTTTTTTTTAAGAGTGAAAAATTGTAATTGTCATCACTTGGTCCCAGGGATGGTACCCATTGTGGTATTTGCTATGCTTCAGTCTTTAAGCAAGTGGGAGAGACTGCAGTCCTGACAGGTGTTTGCTCGGGGGGTGTCTGCTGAGGTTAAATTCCCTTGGATCCTGGAATCAGCCTGTGTCCCTGCTTGTCCTCACACAGGGAAGCTCTTCGTGCTGGAGTCTCAGAACGGCTCTCAGGGCCTGGCACTGGAGGCCGCGCGGCTTTCCTGCAGGAGCAGAGGAGCTCACCTGGTGTCTGCAGATGAGCTGCGGAGGGTGGTCCAGGACTGCGCCTTAGCGGTGTGCACCACGGGCTGGCTGGCGGACGGCACCCTAGGGTAAGTCAGGCCAGCTGGGGGCACTCTCCTTCCAACTCAGCCCACTACCCCATCAGGGCTGATTTGGTGGCTCAATCATTTTTCTGTTGAGGCACCAGAGTGCAGTGGGCTGTGGCTTGCAGTTTATTTTTTGTTTTGAGTGCTCATATAAAAACATATCTCTGGAGTTCTGTGGCAGTCTTTTCCCCCTTGCTTTGTTATTTTGAATGGCCTTTCAGGTTACAAAAATAATACATGCTCATAAAAATTTCAGATAATTCGTATATATAAAGCACAAAGTGAGTTTCTCTCTTCTGCCCTCCCTCCGAGTTAATGACCCTTCACTGTTGGACATATGTTCTTTATCTCTTTTTTTCTGTGGATGTTCATCTGCATCCATGACAAAAGAGGAACACGGAATGGAGGTCTTAAAATATAATTACAAATTCTTTCACGTCACTCCCACTGAGCAGTGGGGTCAGTGTCCCTTCTCTTTGTATTTTGTTTGTTTTTATATCACTCCTTATTTTTTTGGCCTCACCGTGTGACCTGTGGGATCTTCATTCCCCAACCAGGGATCAAACCCTTGCCTCCTGCAGGAGAAGCATAGGGTTGTAACCACTGGACTGCCAGAGAAGTCCCAGTGTCCTCTACCTTGGAATGAGGGCCAGCATAGAATTGCCTCGACCAGTAGAACACGGCGGGATTGATACTCTGAGGCTAGGTTGGAAAAAGCCACTCTCTGATTTCTGGGGACACTTCTTTTGAGATGCTACCACTGAGAAGTCCTAGGAAGCCCAGGCCACATGGCAATGCCCTGTGTATGTACTCTTGCCAATAGCCCCAACTGATTTCCCAACCACTAGCGAGCGTTAACTGCCTCTGGGTGATTCCAACCCCCTGCTATTGAGTCAGCCAGCCCAGCTCAGCCTTAGACATTGTATAGCAGAGACAAGCCTTTCCCATCCTGCCCTATCTGAATTCCTGACCCTTGGAATCCTTGTGGAGAAATAATTCTGTGGCTGAGTAGGAGAAAACATCCCATTAGTGCTGCTAACTGCTCTGTTTATTAGTCATAAACAGAGAGGGCAGGAGCCATTCCACTTTTTCCTTCATGCCACAGGAATGTGAGAGAACAAATGGGCTCCAAGAATTACTTGACCCTGAAGATGTCTGGCTGGGAAATAGCCATAGAAAACATACACAACCACACTGATTCACATCCCCAAAGGTGAAACAGCAACTGAATAAAGAGAACAAATGAAACTACCTCCAGAACTTTTCAGTGAGTCTGGAACTGTGACTCTGTGTCTCATATTTTATTTCCAACATCCGAAGTCAACAAAATGTGACCAGTGATAAACATGTTTCCCTAGTGTAGTTAAGTATGGATACTTTTAATAACTCTGTTACTATCATTGAATCAGATAATCAAGGTATTCAGAGATTCTACAGAGCCAGCTTGGAGCCAGGCTTAGGTCTCCTAGGCATTACAAATAGAAACGAAGCCATTGGAAAGGTTTATCTTCTCTGGGTTTGCTGTAACGTGTTAAAACATATTACATAGTGAATCTCTGCCCTGTTTAGATATTTCTTTATACAGTAAACATGCTAATTTGAAATATTTACTAAATGATATATTAAAATAGTTTTCCATGTTAATATTTCTGGAACCATGAAGTATCTGACCATTAGTAGTACATTTCACTGTGGGTCCATCTCCCCTCCCCACCAAAAACTATTAAATGCACAGTGCAAGGACGTCCCTGGAGGGNCAGAAAGTGAAGAGGAGCTAAAATGCCTCTTGATGAAAGTGAAAGAGGAAAGCCAAAACGTTGGCTTAAAGCTCAACATTCAGAAAATGAAGATCATGGCATCTGGTCCCATCACTTCATGGGAAATAGATGGGGAAACAGTGTCAGACTTTGTTTATCTGGGCTCCATAATCACTGCAGTTGGTGACTTTATTTTTGGGGGCTCCAAAATCACTGCAGCCGTGAGATTAAAAGACGCTTACTCCTTGGAAGAAAAGTTATGACCAACCAGGACAGAATATTCAAAAGCAGAGACATTACTTTGCCGACTAAGGTCCATCTAGTCAAGGCTATGGTTTTTCCTGTGGTCATGTATGGATGTGAGAGTTGGACTGTGAAGAAGGCTGAGCACAAAAGAATTGATTCTTTTGAACTGTGGTGTTGGAGAAGACTCTTGAGAGTCCCTTGGACTGCAAGGAGATCCAACCAGTCCATTCTGAAGGAGATGAGCCCTGGGATTTCTTTGGAAGAAATGATGCTAAAACTGAAGCTCCAGTACTTTGGCCACCTTATACGAAGAGTTGACTCATTGGAAAAGACTCTGATGCTGGGAAGGATTGGGGGCACGAAGAGAAGGGGACAACTGAGGATGAGATGGCTGGATGGCATCACAGACCCGAAGAACATGAATCTGAGTGAACTCTGGGAGATGGTGATAGACAGGGAGGCCTGGCATGCTGCGATTCATGGGGTCACAAAGGGTCAGACACGACTGAGCAACTGAACTGAACTACAATGTCCTCAGAGAGATAACTACATGACAAATGTATATTAACCATCTCTTATACATAGGGGAAAACATTCAAAATTCTAATTCTAAATATCTGTTTTGTCATTTGATATTGATTTTTTTTTTGTCAAACAGTAATTCTTACAGTATTCTTGCCTTGAGAACCCCACAAACAGTATGAACAGTATGAAACGGCAAAATGATAGGATACTCAAAGGGGAACTCCCCAGGTCAGTAGGTGCCCAATATGCTACTGGAGATCAGTGGAGAAATAACTCCAGACAGAATGAAGGGATGTAGCCAAAGAAAAACAACACCCAGTTGTGGATGTGACTGGTGATAGAAGCAAGGTCTGATGCTGTAAAGAGCAATATTGCATAGGAACTTGGAATGTCAGGTCCATGAATCAAGGCAAATTGGAAGTGGTCAAACAAGAGATGGCAAGAGTGAACGTCAGCATTCTAGGAATCAGCGAACTAAAATGGACTGGAATGGGTGAATTTAACTCAGATGATCATTATATCTACTACTACGGGCAAGAATCCCTCAGAAGAAATGGAGTAGCCATCATGGTCAACAAAAGAGTCCGAAATGCAGTACTTGGATGCAATCTCAGAAATGACAGAATGATCTTTGTTCATTTCCAAGGCAAACCATTCAATATCACAGTAATCCAATCAGTAACGCTGAAGAAACTGAAGTTGAAGGGTTTTATGAAGACCTACACGACCTCTTAGAAATAACACCCAAAAAAGATGTTCTTTTCATTATAGGGGACTGGAATGCAAAAGTAGGAAGTCAAGAAACAACTGGAGTAAAAGGCAAATTTGGCCTTGGAATGCAGAATGAAGCAGGGCAAAGACTAGTAGAGTTTTCCCAAGAAAATGCACTAGTCATAGCAAACACCCTCTTCAAACAACACGAGAAGACTCTACACATGGACATCACCAGAAGGTCAACACCGAAATCAGATTGATTATCTTCTTTGCAGTCAAAGATGGAGAAGCTCTATACAGTCAGCAAAAACAAGACCAGGAGCTGACTGTGGCTCATAGCATGAAGTCCTTATTGCCAAATTTAGCCTGAAATTGAAGAATGTAGGGAAAACCACTAGACCATTCAGGTATGACCTAAATCAAATCCCTTATGATTATACAGTGGAAGAGATGTCCTTTTCATTATAGGGGACTGGAATGCAAAAGTAGGAAGTCAAGAAACACCTGGAGTAACAGGCAAATTTGGCCTTGGAGGATGGAATGAAGCAGGGCAAAGGCTAATAGAGTTTTGCCAAGAGAACGCACTGGCAATAGCAAACACCCTCTTCCAACAACACAAGAGAAGACTCTACACATGGACATCACCAGATGGTCAACACCGAAATCAGATTGATTATATTCTTTGCAGCCAAAGATGGAGAAGCTCTATACAGTCAGCGAAAACAAGACCGGGAGCTGACTGTGGCTCAGATCATGAACTCCTTATTGCCAAAGTCAGACTTAAATTGAAGAAAGTAGGGAAAACCACTAGACCATTCAGGTATGACCTAAATCAAATCCCTTATGATTATACAGTGGAAGTGAGAAATAGATTTAAGGGACTAGATCTGATAGACAGAGTGCCTGATGAACTATGGACGGAGGTTCATGACATTGTATAGGAGACAGGGATCAAGACCATCCCCATGGAAAAGAAATGCAAAAAAGCAAAATGGCTGTCTGAGGAGGCCTTACAAATAGCTGTGAGAAGAAGAGAAGCGAAAACCAAAGGAGAAAAGGAAAGATATAAGCATCTGAATGCAGAGTTCCAAAGAATAGCAAGAAGAGATAAAAAAGCCTTCTTCGGCGATCAATGCAAAGAAATAGAGGAAAACAACCGAATGGGAAAGACTAGAGATCTCTTCAAGAAAATTAGAGATACCAAGGGAACATTTCATGCAAAGATGGGCTCGATAAAGGGCAGAAATGGTCTGGACCTAACAGAAGCAGAAGATATTAAGAAGAGGTGGCAAGAATACACAGAAGAAGCGTACAAAAAAGATCTTCACGGCCCAGATAATAACGATGGTGTGATCACTCACCTAGAGCTGGACATCCTGGAATGTGAAGTCTAGTGGGCCTTAGGAAGCATCACTTTCAGCATAGCACTCAATAAATTACATGAGACATTCAATGTTTTATTGTAAAATAGCTGTTAGATGATCTTACCCAACTTTAGGCTAATGTAAATGTTCAGAGCATGTTTAAGGTGGCCTAGGCTAAGCTCTGGTGTTCAGTAGGCTATGTGTATTATATGCATTTTTTACTTACCATAGTTTCAACTTATTACAAGTTTTGGGAGATATGACCCCCATTGTAAGTTGAGGAAGCTCTATGATTATATAAAGCAATAACAGTAATACTAAACACTAAAAAATGGCATATAAGTCAGGAAGTGTTTGAAGTATGTTAATACATCATATTTTAAGTTGTGTTGTTGGGAAAGAGGGTAAAAGAAACATTAAATTTTAATAAATGAAAGAAGCATCTTATAACCTCTGGAGTAACCACTAAAATCATTCACAAAAAAAAATCACATATGATTCCATCTATATGAAATATCTAGAATAGACAAGTCTTTAGAGATAGAAAGCAAATTAGTATTTGGTTAAGGTGGTAAGGGGAATGAATTGAGGGGAAATGGAAAGTGACCTAATGAGAATAGGGTTTCTTTGGGGATGACAAAAATGTTCTAAAATTGCAAGAATGGTTATGCATGTCTGTGCACTGAAAACTACTGAATTATATACTTTAAACAGGTGAGTTGTATGTTATGTTAATTATCTCAATAAAAATATATAACTATAAAATTTAAAAAAAAGAATTATAAAAGGACATGTAACTTCCAAACCAATACAGAAGAGGAAGAGATTGCTGAAAAGGAATTCAAACAATCAAAATCTGGAAAAGAGAGGAAGAAAGAATGGGCAGGACTAATAGAAATATGGCAGATTTAAATTCAAAGAGATGTGTGATTAAATTAAGCGACTGTGATGCTCTGATTAGAAAACAAGGACCATCACTTCCTAACCTGTTGGTGGGAATGTAAGTTAGTACAGCCACTCTGGAAAACAGTGTGGAGGTTCCTTAAAAAAAGTAAGAACAAGAGCTGCCGTATGACCTAGCAACCCCACTCCTGGGCATATATCCCGAGAAAACCATAATTTGAAAATTCGATACACCCTGGTGTTCAATGCAACACTGTTCACAGTAGTCAGGACATGAATGCAATCTAAATGTCCGTCAACAGGGGAACAGGTAAAGAAGTGGTACATATAGGCAATGAAATACTACTCAGTCATAAAAAAGAAACAGTACCTTTGCCAGCAATAAGGGTGGACCTGGAGATGATCACACTAAGTGAGAAAAGTCCAAAGGAGGAAGACAAATACCATATGATTTCACTCACATGTGGAGTCTAATTTCAAAAAGATACAGGACTTCCCTGGTGGTCCAGTGGTTAAGAATCTGCCTGCCAACGCTGGAGACATGGGTTCAGTTCCTGGCCCAGGAAGATTCCAGATGCTGCAGGGCAGCTGAGCCTGTGTGCCACAGCTACTGAGGCCACGTGCCGCAACCACGGATTCCACGCTCTCAAGAGCCTGTGCTCCACAAGGGGAGCCACTGCATTAGAAGCCCATATACTACAAGTGGAGAGTAGCCCCACTCTCCACAGCTAGAGAAAGCCTGCACGCAGCAGCAAAGGCCCAGTGCAGCCAAAATAAATAAACGTTTTTAAAAGATACGAATGAACCTATTTACAAAACATAAACAGACTCAGCTGCAGCTCTTTCCTCCCTTTCCACCTCCATCACCCATTCATCCACCTCTGTGCCAGATAGCTACCGATCAGGTTTCTGACACCTGAGGCTAATTTGTATTTCACATAAATGGGGTCATACAGCGTATGCTCTTTTTCTGACCCCTTTCACTCAAAAATTATTTTGATATTCATCTATATTTTATGTTATTAATGGTTCATTGTTTTTTACTGCTAAATAATATTTGATTGCATCAAGTATGCTGCAATTTATTTATCCATACACTTCCTGAAAGGTATTTGGGTTGTTTCCATTTTAAACTTGTTGTGAACATTTATGTACAGTTTTTCTATGAACGTGTGTTTTCATTTATGTTAGGAAGTACATAGATGTGCTGTGTGTCTACATCATACGGCACAAGTGAAAAAAGAAAAAAAAACAAGAACCATCAGGTGGATTTTAAAAAATTCTATTTGTTGATTTAAGTGATACCCCTAAACAAATCATGGGACAAAAATAAATTATAATGGAAATTCACATATATGGAGAAATGAATGTTATTAAAATATAACAGGGACTTCTCTGGCAGTCCAGTTGTTAAGACTCGGTGCTCCTAATCCAGGGGGCATGGGTGCCATCCCTCTTGGAACTACGGTCCTACATGCCACACAGTGTGGCCAAAAATTATATATGTGTGTGTGTGTGTGCACATACATGCACACACATATATAGTACACCCAAACTCATGGGATGCTACTAGAGCTATACCTGGAGGAAAATGCATTAAATGCTTTAACAAAAACATTAAATAGTTATGTTAGAAAAGGAAAGAGTCTGAAGGTTCAGGAACTAATAACGATCTATCTTAAGAAATCTGAAAAGAACAGCAAAACAAACCCGTCCCCCCCAAAGAAGGGAGCTAATAAAGAGCAGAATTTTATGAAATAAAAACCAAGCATATACTGAAAGAGATCAGCAATGTATTTATCTGAAACTTGAATCAATTTATGTGACCTGAACTCAAGCATCACCTACAACTTCCTGCTTTTAGACCGATCTCTGGGAAGAGTATTGAGACTTTCAGCCAAAACTCCTGAATCAGAAAAAAATCTGCTGATTCAGAGCTGATGACAGAGGAGAATTCTTTCCCAGTTAGCTCTCCTAACCCACTGTCTTCTTTGTTTCAGGACAACCGTGTGCAGCAAGGGGAGGGGTGAGCAGCAAGCCGTGCGAGCTGTCGATGTGAGGGTTGAAAGCAGTCCGGTTCCTGGGGGTACATACAACGCGCTGTGTATTAAGGACGAAGGTCAGTGCTGGAGCCTCTGCGAAGGTTTTGGAGGGTGTGCTTGTGGGGGTTGACCTATAGGTTGTGTTCTATTAGAAGCCAACTTTACGAGGAGGATTCACTGAATATCGTAAATCAGGAAGTCTTCTGAAGAAAAGCCAGCGGGGCAGTGGGACAGGGAAAGGAAGGGGGCCAGAAGGGGGCGGGCACTACTCAATGTCCACAGGGGTTGGGAGGTGGGTGAGGTGGGGAGTAACTCTGGTGTGGTCTCACAGGGGCTCTCTGGAGACAGTGACCACAGGTCATCATGGGATTCCTGATCAGGAGTGAGAGAGCAGGGCTGGCTATTTATACCACTGCTTCTGTCAGTCACTGGGTAAGGGCTACTTCAGGGAGCTGTAAATTCCCAGACTCTTCTGGATTTCAGTGTGCTCAGCCAAAGCGTTCCAATAGGCAAGCCAACCTCCAACAGAGATGCACAGATGCCTGCCTAGAGCCCCCATCCATGGACCCCTGACAGCTACAGCTGCTGATACTGCTTGCCCTTCAATCTGCCTTCATGGTGGAAATTTTTCTACAAATTAAAAACAACAAATAAAACTTTTTCCCTGAAAGGAAATTTATAGGATTTAGGAAACTGCTCCTAGAAAGGAAAATTGGACTTTCTTATGGGAAATCAGCTGAATGATGAGGAGAAAACCATAAAGGAGTCTCCAGGGCCGTGTATCATGAGCCTTGGGGAAAGTACGCCTTGACGGTCAGAAATTCATGCGATTGAAGGGGAATGTCCGTGCACAGCGGGAGAAAGCAAGCTGCTTACTCATCAGTCATAGACATCACCACAGCTACTGCCTGGCTGCACGGTGTTCTCACCTGGGAAGTTTTAAGAACTGAGGCCTGAGGGCCAGCCCTAGAGATTCAGATACAAATGCTGTGGACGTTGGGGCTTTTTTAAGCTTCCCCAGGGCTTCCCAGCTGGCTCTAGAGGTAAAGAACCTGCCTGGCAGTGCAGGAGATGTTAAGAGATGCGGGTTCAATCCCTGGGTTGGGAAGATCCCCTGGAGGAGGACATGGCAACTCACTCCAGTATTCTTGCCCGGAGAATACCATGGACAGAGGAGCTTGGCAGGTCACATAGAGTCAGACACAACTAAAGCGACTTAGCTGCACGCATGCACTCAGTGGTTATAAGGCTAACCCAAGTTGGAGAAATACTTCACTAACACAGTTTCCCAAAGCTCTTTGATGGTGAGCAATACCAGATGAACATATTAGAAATACAAACCCTCCCAGGCTGCATCCCGGAGGCACCAAATCCCCGTCTTCAGGGAAGGGGGTCAGAGGAGTTGACAAAGCAAAGAGCCACAGGGGGGATTTCCCTAGTGGTCCAGTGGCTGAGACTCAGCACTCTCAATGCGGGCGGCTCCAGTTGGATCCCTGGTCAGGGAACTAGACCCCACATGCTACAGCTAAGAGTTCACAAGCCAAAACTAAAGATCCTGTGTGCCGCAACTAAGGCCTGGAGCAGCCAAATGAATAAATACATACATGTATTTTTTAAAAAAGAGCCACAGTGAGGCCTGGAGCCCGGCTGGTGCCTGTTAGATGTGTCTTGGAGGTAGATTTCCCTGCTGCTACGGCATCTCCCTCCAGAAAAGACTCTTCATCTGTTGACTGCACTCAAATGACTGAACGACGTGCCCTGGAAAGGTCTGGGGAGAACAACACCCGTGGTTTGTTTTTAAACCGCATGAGTAAATGAAAATGGTCCTTTGAATCTCAAACTGAAGCAGAGGTTCAGATCTCTGAGGGAGACAGGGGAGAGCTAAAAGAAAGCCAGCGTGACCGTCCTTCTTTCGTGATCTCAATGGAGAGGCAGGGCTTCTGAGTCTGAGCTCTTCCCCCTGATGAACAATGAGTATCTGCTATCCTTTGCTGTGGAACATACCATCCATGGGAGAAGGAAATGGCAACCCACTCCAGTATTCTTGCCTGGAGAATCCCAGGGACAAAGGAGCCTGGTGGGCTGCGGTCTATGGGGTCGCACAGAGTCAGACACGACTGAAGCGACTTAGCAGCAGCAGCAGCAGCATACCATCCATAAATGTAGTGGCTTAAAGCAACAACCCTTTGTTTAGTTCACTGTCTGGGGGGTGGGGAGACAGCAATCTGTGTTTCTCTGCTGGGCTCAGCCGGGCTTATTCAGGAGTCCACCACAGCTGCTGGGTGGGGGCCTTGCTTCTGGACGTTGGCTGGCTGTTGACTGGGGTGATGGGGGCCACTGACCATCCAACCACGTGTTCCGCACCATCCAAAAGGAAATCCCGGGCCTTCCACCTCACAGGCCTTCAAACAGGTTGTGTGTCTGTGAGTGTGTGCCTCGCTGTCCACAGCTGTAGTGCAGGAAGAAGCCAGAGGTTGGAGATCCCTGTTCACATCCTATAGGGCACCAAGTTAAAACCCATGAGCGTGACTCTAAAACCGGGTTCTTGTCAAACCGATAAGATGTGTCTCCTGATATCTTTCACTCTGAGGAGCACAACTTGATTTCAGTAGCCAAAAATGCATACCTCGAACCTGATCATGAAGAGACAGTAATCAGACTCAAACTGAGAACCATCATACGGAACGACTGGCCTACACGCTTTCCAAAACATCAAGGGTGAGAAAGATAAAGAAGGGCTAGGGAACTGCTTTGAATTAAAATAGACTAAAAAGACTTGACGGGCTTCCCTGGTGGCTCAGAGGTTAAAGCGTCTGCCTCTAATGTGGGAGACCTGGGTTTGATCCCTGGGTCAGGAAGATCCCCTGGAGAAGGAAATGGCAACCCACTCCAGTATTCTTGCCTGAAGAATCCCATGGATGGAGGAGCCTGGTGGGCTACAGTCCATGGGGTTGCAAAGAGTCGGACACGACCGAGCGACTTAACTTTCACTTTTCTTTCAAAAAGACTTGACAACAGAATGCAGTCCGTGATCCTGGATCAGCGGAAACAGCTATAATTGATGAAGTCAGAGTATGGATTGTGAATTAGATAGCAGTGTTGTGTCAGGGCTTAAGTTCTCTAGCTTTGGTAACTATACTGCAGTTATGCAAGAGAATATCCTTGTTCTTGGAAATGTGTACTAAGGTTTTTGGGGACAAAGGGACATCACATCTACAAATCATTCTCAAGTGGTGGAGAAAGGAATTACAGATACACATATATACGTATTTGTACATGTATATATATACAACCTGCAGCCAGGAAATTAAAAGATCCTCACTCCTTGGAAGGAAAGCTATGAGAAATCTAGACAGCGTCTTAAAAAGCAGAGACATCACTTTGCCGATCAAGGTCCATAGTCAAAGCTATGGTTTTTCCAGTAGTCATGTATGGATATGAGAGTTGGGCCATGAAGAAGGCTCAACACCAAAGAATGGATGCTTTTGACTTACGGTGCTGGAGAAGACTCTTGAGAGTCCCTTGGACAGCAAGATCAAACCAGTCAACCCTAAAGAAAATCAACCCTGAATATTCATTGGAAGAACTGATGCTATGGCTGAAGCTCCAATCCTTTGGCCACCTGGCTCAAAGAGGCAGCCCAATGGGAAAGACCCTGACACTGGAAAGATTGAAGGCAGAAGGAGATGGGGGCAGCGGAGGATGAGACAGTTAGATAGCAGCACCAACTCAATGTGCATGAATTTGAGCAAACTCCAGGAGACAGTGGAGGATAGAGAAGCCTGACATGTTGCAATCCATGGGGTCACAAAGAGTTGGACATGACTTAGCAATTGAACAACAAAGCCTACACACATATGTATGGGTGTATGTGTGTGTGATATATATTTTCTCTATATATAGATGTCTATATACATATCTACGTCTATCTAGAGAATGATAAAGCAAATGGCACAAAATGAAAACACATTAGTAAATGTGGATAAAGCATTTATGGGAGTTCCTTATTCTTAGAATTTTTCTATAACTTTGCGATTATATGTAAATTAAAATTTCCCCTCAAAAGGTCTACATACTCCTCCCAAAACAACAAAAACAATAGGGAAGCACAAAAAGCAAAACCAAAAAAAAAAACCAAGCAAATTCTTGACGCTTGTCAGCTTATGTGAGGACTGCTGCCCCTTTAGCAGAGTGAGCCCTGTGTGGGGATCTTTGCATCACAGCGCCTGGGCCCCGCACCCCAGGGCAATTTTCTGGAGCCTAGCCTGCCCACCCCCGTCACCTCCAGATCAACAGGGAGAGACTTAGGTGGGAAATCTGGGATCTTGTTCCAACAGGGCCTGACCTCTGAGGAGGCTGCAGATGGGCGATGAAAGGGGCTGAGAAATGCATGCTGAGGCAGGATTGGGGTCAGAGGGCTGCTGTCTCTTGGGCTTTCCAGGAAAGCAGGATGGGTTCCCCAAGTTTTCCTCAGAGAGCTCTGTCCCTGATCCTCTGCCTTTGGCCCTTTAGAAAGAGCATGTAAACCACTCCCATACGGCCCCCCACTTTTTCCTGGTTGGAACCTTGTAGACAGTCAACAAGAGATTATCATACTAAGCGGGGTAAGTCACACAGAGAAAGATGAATGCCATATGATATCACTTATATGTGGAATCTAAACTTTGATACAAATGAGCTTATTTGCAAAACAGAAACAGATTCTCAGACATAGAAAACAAGCCCATGGTTACCAAAGGGGAAGAGGGGTGGGAGAGGCGTAAATTAGGGGTTATTAGCACATACAGACTACTATGTGTGTGTTTGTATATATATGTGCGTATACATCATGGAATCACTTGGCTGGACACCAGAAACTAACACAGCATTGTAAGTCAACTATACTGCAGTTAAACACAAAAAATCAAAAACAAGGGAAATCTGTGTGCCGAAGGAAGGTGGTGGGAAGCGAGAAGAGGCTCCTGGCGAGTGCACGTGAGGTCTGGTTCAGCAGAGCCGGGTGCAGCATCACCTCTAAAGGTTGCCTTTTTCCTAAAGGTGCTTCACGACACTTAGCCCTGAGCTGCCACTTCTTCTCAGCAAGACAGGGAGCATGAAGGGTGCTCGCTCCAAACACGGCAGACATGTGCCTCACAAGCCCCGAAGGCAAACAGAGCCTGTGGCACGTGCAGGCAGCTTCCTCCTGTGTGTCTTTTTTTGAACTAAAGCTCACCATGAATGTAGACGTTTCTGCTTCCTTCTAGTATTTGTGTTTCACTGACAGTGAATTTCCAGCCCTGTGGTGATCTCACTTAAACTAATAAGGGAAGTTATTTTTAACCAACTGGATGCTGATTAATGAGCTGCCTCCACTTGGGTTCTCCAGCTTTGCTTCTTTTGGCAGCTTGTTTGTGGGGTCAATGTGTGTGGGGTCTGGAGGATTCAAGTGCCCTCTCGCGTTCTCCCTGTTGCACCCCAAGGCTTACTTGAGGTGTGCTTCTCTTTCTCCCCCTCCAAGCTAGGGCTGGCCTGGCTGCTCTCTCCACCAGCCCACTTCATTCTCTTAGCACTGCATTCCACCCTCCTGCTTGTATTTCCCATAAAAACAGAAATGGAATGACCTCTTCTTTTATTTCTCAGACAAGAACTGAATGCTCACCTCTCAGGGCAAGCAAGAATTTTTGAGAACAGCTAATTCCCAGGTCTTCCTGCAGAGGGGCTGTGCCTCCAGGTGGGCTTTGGGGAAATTCTCCAGTGGTGATGGGAGACTGAGACCAAAAAATCACAATACTTTGAGCAGCTGATAGAACTTATTCAAATTAGGGTCTCCCAAGGGAGTGTGGAAAATTCTGTACTCATTACCAGTTGGCACTGGCCAATTGTTAATTTATTTGTGTAGGGTAATGCAAAGCAGCGTTCAGACTTACAGGTGCTTTCAATGGATAGTAGATATACAGACACACAGACTGTTGGGTGGATGGAAAGACGGGTGGATGGTTGAGTGGACAGAGAGAGAGATGAATGGATGGATAAATGAATAGATAGATGATAGGTAGATAGATGAATGGATAAATTGAAGATAGATGGATTGTTGGATGGACGGATAGATGAATGGAGAGAGAGATGAATGGATAATTAGATAGATGACAGGTAGACAGATAGCTGGATGGCTGGGTGGATGGATGGATGAATGGATAGTTAGAGAGAAAGATGAACGGATAGACAGATAGAGGACTTTTTCACCCTTCAAGGAGTTGACAGTGTATAACGACAAGTAAGAGCCGAATGACACAAAGGAGGAGGATGGTTAGGGAGACTTCCTGAGGTGGTGGCAGCTGAGGTGGAATTTCACGGGGATTGTGGTTAGGCAAAGGAAGAGAGGCACTCCACACACAGAACAGGTGGAGCACAGGCCAGACCAGGACCTTGCAGACAGACAGAACAGTGGTTCCGGGGAGACGAGCTCTGGGTGAGCCCTTGTCCTAGTGCTTCAGAGAATGAACTGGGCTTGGAACATCCCTGAGGGCATCCCATCCCTGCTGGGCAAGTCTGAGGAGGCTGCAGAGGGCAGCCCAGATAATCCTATCGTCGTTAGGATTCCCAACTTGATCTATAGATTCAGTGCAATCTCAGTCATAATTCTAAGCAAGTTACTTTGTGGATACGAACAAACTAATTGTGTAATTTGTAAGGAGAGACAAAGACTCAGAATAGCTCACTCATTATTGAAGAACAAGGTTGAAGAACTGACATGACAACTTCAAGACGAGCATTAAGATGCAGAAGCCAGGACCATGTGGTACTGGTGAAAGAAAAGACAAATATCCATGGAAACCAATAGCCCAGAAATAGACCCACATAAATGTAGTTGACTGATCTTTGACAAAGGAGCAAAAGCTATACAATGGAGCAAAAATAGTCTTTTAAATATAGATGCTGGGACAACTAAGCATCCACATGCAAAAGAAAAGAATCTAGACCCAGACCTCACACCTTCACAAAGTTTAACTCAAAGTGGATCATGGACCTAAATGTAAAATGCAAAACTACAAAAATCTTAGAAGATAATACAGGTGAAAACCTAGAGACCACGTGTATGGTGATGGCTTTTTCGAGACAACACCAATGGTACAATCCATGAAAAAAATCACTGATAAGCTGGACTCCCTTAAAATTAAAAATTTAAGCTTTGCAAAAGACTATCAAGAGAATGAAAAGACAAGCCACAGACTGCGGAAGTTCTTTGCAAAAGACATATCTGCTAAAGACTATCATGCAAAATATACAAAGTGAAGTGAAAGTCGTTCAGTTGTGTCTGACTCTTTGCGACTCCATAGACTATACAGTCCTTGGAATTCACACCAGAATGCTGGAGTGGGTAGCTGTTCCTCTTCTCCAGGGGACTTCCCAAGCCAGGGATAGAACCGAGGTTTCCCGCATTGCAGGCAGATTCTTTACCAGCTGAGCTACCCGAGAAGCCCTAAAATATACAAAGAACTCAATATTCAATATTCAATTTATTAATATTTTTCTTAATTAAGAAATTAATATATTTCTTAATATTCAATACTAAGAAAATGAACAACTCAATTACAAAATACACAAAAGGCATTTCCCTGATGGTCCAGTGATTAAGACTCAATGCTCCGAATGCAGGAGGCGTGAGTTCAATCCCTGGTCCGGGAACTGGATCCCACGTGCCACAACTCAAACCCAGTGCAGCAAGATAAATAAAAAATAAATATTAAAAAAATATGCAAAAGACCCAGACAGATACCTCACTAAAGAAGATATATGGATGGCAAGCAAGCATATGAAAAGTTGCTCCATGTCATATGTCATCAGGAAAAGGCAAGTTAAAATGAGATACAACTACACCTCTACTAAAATGGCCAAATTCAGAACACTGATGACACCAGACACTGGCGAGGATGTGGAGCAACAGGACCGCTCATTCCTTGCTGATGGGAACGCAAACTGACACACCCACTTTGGGAGACAGTTTGGCAGGTTCTCACCAAGCTAAACATGTTTACCAGGCGGTCTGGCAGTCACAGTCCTTGATATTTACCCAAATGAGCTGAAAACTTTGTTGCTTAGTTGCTCAGTCATGTCCGACTCTCTTTGGGACCCCATGGACTGCAGCCCACCAGGCTCCTCTTTCCATGGGATTCTCCAGGCAAGAATACTGGAGTGGGTTGTCATTTCCTACTCCAGGAGATCGTCCCAGCTCATGGATAGAACCCACGTCTCCCCCGTCTCCTGCATTGCAGGTGGATTCTCTACTGCTGAGCCACGAGGAAGGCCCGGCTGAAAACTTAATTTCACACAAAAACCAGTACATGAATGTTTATAGCATTTTTGACAATTTTCATAACTGTTAAAACTTGGAAGGAACCATGATGTCTTTTCGGTAGGTGAATGGTAAATAAACCGTGGCACTGCCAGACAATGGAATATCATCCAGTGCTCAGAAGAAATGAGGGGACTTGCCCTAGTGGTCCAGTGACCGGGTTCGATCCCTGGTCAGGAAACTAGATCCCACCTGCCACAACTAAGACTGGCATAGCCAAATAAATGAATAAATAAGAATAAATTGTAAAAAATAAAAGAAGTGAGCTATCAAGCCATGAAAAGACATGAAAGAAACTTAAATGCATATTATGAAAAGAAAGAAGCCAGTCTCAAGAAGCTACCTACTATATGATTCCAACTATATGACATTCTAAAGAGAGCAAAACTATTGGGACAGTAAAAGGATTGATGGTTGCCTGGAGTTAGGAGCAGTGAGCAGATGAAGCACAGAGGATTTTTAGGGCAGTGAAACTATTTTGTGTAATACTACAATGGTGGATATATGTAATACACATTTCTCAAAACCCATAGAATGTGGAACACCAAAAGTGAACCCATAGGTAACCGTGGGCTGTGTGTGATAATGACATGTCACTGTACGCTCATCAATTGCAATGAACATACCACCGTGGTCCATGCTGTGCTCGGTGGAGAAATCCCTGTACCTGTATCTTCCACTCAATTTTGCTGTGAACCTAAACCAGCTCCAAAAATTAGTTTATTTTTTTTAAAGCAGGGACTCAGTAATAAATATTCAGTTCAGTTCAGTCGCTCAGTCGTGTCCGACTCTTTGTGACCCCATGGACTGCAGCACACCAAGCTTCCCTGTCCATCACCAACTCCCGGAGCTTACTCAAACTCATGTCTGTTGCGTCGGTGATATCATCCAACCATCTCATCCTCTATCATCCCCTTCTCCTCCCGCCTTCGATCTTTCCCAGTATCAGGATCTTTTCCAATGAGTCAGTTCTTCACATCAGGTGACCAAAGTACTGGAGTTTCAGCTTGAGCATCAGTCCTTCCAATGAATATTCAGGACTGATTTTCTCTAAGATTGGCTGGTTGGATCTCCTTGCAGTCCACGGGACTCTCAGATTCTTCTCCAACACCCCAGTTCAAAGGCATCAATACTTTGGCACTCAGCTTTCTTTATAGTCTAACTCTCACATCAATACGTGATTATTGGATAAACCATAGCTTTGACTAGACGGACCTTTGTTGGTAAAGTAATGTCTCTGCTTTTTAATATGCTGTCTAGGTTGGTCGTAGCTTTTCTTCCAAGGAGCAAGAGTCTTTTAATTTCATGGCTGCAGTCACCATCTGCAGTGATCAATCTAACCCATTTATGGGCTTCCCCAATGGCTCAGCAGTAAAGAATCCACCTGCCAATGCAGGAGACGTGGGTTTGATTTCTGGAGGAGGGCATGGCAACCCACTCCAGTATTCTTGCCTGGGAAATCCCATGGACAGAGGAGCCTGGCGGGCTGCAGTCCATGGGGTTGCAAAGAGTCGGACAGGACTTAGCACACACACACATAGACACACAGACACATACACATATATCGTTGTCTCTGTGTGTGCTCTAATGTAAATGTTGTTGAGTCACTAAGTCCTGTCTGACTCTTTGCGACCCCATGGACTGCAGCCCGCCAGGCTTCTCTGTGGGATTTCCCAGGCAAGAATACTGGCGTGGGTTGCCATTTCCTGCTCCAGGGAATCTTCCCAGCCCAGGGATTGAATCTGCTTCTCTTAGTCTCCTGCATTGGCAAAAGTGTTCTTTGCTAGTGCTCCCTAGGAAACCCTTTATATCCGTATCTGCATTTATTTGTAAAAACCAAACCGGTAGCAGTGTTATCTTCAAGGTCAAGGTTGGGGGAAGAGGCGACTTCTATTCTATAGTCCGTAACAGTTCAGTATTTGTCAAAGAGCATCTACCATTTTTGTAAATAAGGCAAAAAGGAACTTGCTGCTGGGCATTGCCTCTGGTCCTGTGGCCTGGCAGTTTAAAAATAGAAAGCTATATTGGAGCGCACACAATTAATTCAGCCAACAGTACTGAGTGCTTCGTCTGAGCCAGGCACTCGGCCAGGTTGGGGGACGCCAGGGTGAAGGCGTCTCCGTTCAGGGTGCAGGCGGCACTCGCGAGGGAAGAGGGGGTCGCTTTTTTGGTTTTTTATTTCTCTCAGGGTGAAAAAGTTCTGCAGAGTTTGGGGAAACTTACCGTGCTTCCTCGTCCGCAGAGAAGCCGTGTGGAGACCCGCCCTCGTTCCCACACACCATCCTGCAGGGCCGCACCGGCTTGGAGATGGGGGACGAGCTGCTGTACGTGTGCGCCGCGGGCCACGTGGCGGGCCAGCGCGAGACGGCCTTCACGCTGCTGTGCGACAGCTGCGGGGAGTGGTACGGGCTGGTCCAGGCCTGCGGGAAAGGTAAGCAGGAAGGCAACTCCAGGACCGCTGTGTGGATGGTGGATGGCGCCCCTGCGGCCTTGCTCTACCCCCTATGCTGCCCTTTGAGTCTGATTGAAATGACATGGTGGTGGTGGCTTAGTAGCGAAGTCGTGTCCAACTCTTGCGACCCCATGGACTGTATCCCGCCAGGCTCTGATGTCCCTAATCCAGGCAAGAACACTGGAGGGGGTTGCCATTTCCTCCTCCAGGGGATCTTCCCAACCCAGGGATCAAACTCAAGTCTCCCGCATTGGCAGGCGGATTTTTTACCACTGAGCCAGCAGGGAAGCCTGAATAAAATTATAGGTGAGGCTAAAAAGACTCCCGGTGGGCAGAGCTCCCGAAACCTGATCTGACTTCCGGAGACGTTCCCCATTCCCTCAGCAACATTTACCTGGGGGGGTGAGTCTTCTGCATCCCACCCCTGCCCAGCCCCTTGGGAATTCTCCCAGCGAATTAAATTTCTCTCTCTCTCTTGTTGACTCCTGCACCATGGACCTCATGCCGACCCTGCATTGCTCCCTGACCTCACAGGTCTCCTCTCTCCCCAGGACTCCTTCAGGGCCACCTTCCTGATGCCCCATGACATCTGAGCACCAAGCGGAAGTTGGCTCTATAGAGGGGGAGGACTCCAGCACCACGATGCTACTGAGTTTACAGGGCAGTCTGTCCCCAGGATGCCCAGCGGTCATGCGGTAGAACCGTGATGAGGCGAGGGCGCTGTCCTGTCTGTGAGCTTCACCCGTGTTGCGGCCTGAGCTGTGGTTTGCTGTGTTCATTGCAGTTCACTCTCCACAGTGTGAACACACTGCCCATGGCTTCTGCTGATGGTCATTTGCCTTGTTCTCACATTCTGGTCGTCACAAGTGTATGCTGCCATGATCGTTCCCGTCTACTTCATTCATTTCACACCTGAACACCTTTCTGTTGGCTTTTGGGAGAGGCATCACTGCCCATGGAATAGGTGGGTGTCCAGCTTCTGTGGACGCTGCCAGAGAGTTTTCTAAAGGGTTTTGACCATTTTCCTCTCCCACCAGCTGTGTGGAAGAGTTCTGCATCAAAATCCTCACCAAGCTTCAGGACTGTATGACTTTCTACCTTTCTGCTAAGCTGGTGACTGCTCCGTCAGGTCCATTTCTCTACCCGAGTAGAACCTCTGTCCAACATGTTTGCCCATATCTCTGATTGACTTGATTAGGCATCTTCCTGGTGGCTCAGATGGTCAAGAATCTGCCTACAATGCAGGAGTCCCCCAGTTAAATCCCTGGGTAGGGAAGATCCCCTGGAATAGGGCATGGCAACCCACTCCAGTATTCTTGTCTGGAGAATCCCATGGATGGAGGAACCTGGCAGGCTACTCTAGTCTGACTCCAAGAGTTGGATACAGCTGAGGGACTAACACGCATATAATGTAGGATTTCTTCTTTACATAAAACTTTATGTGTTAAAATTTTCTCTGTCACTCTGTGGCTTATGTTTTTCCCCTTGGAGTGTTTTTTGATGAATACTGAGATTTTGTCGTTGTTGTCTCAAACTCTCTGTGTGCAACTTAAAATTGTTTTTCTGTGCGCAATTTTTAAACAAATTTTTGTTTTTTAGTTATTATAGACTGACAGGTTTTGGTAAAGTGCAATAAAAATGAATTAGCATGAAGCTAAAGCAAAGATATTCCAGATATAAATAAAAATGGACATAAAATTCCCCCATCAATTGTTACCAAAACTTCTAAAACCTTCCTACTTGCTTGTCACATTCTTGTAACAAAGTGGCAGACTGGGACAAATCCTTGAAACACAGTTTGAGCCATTTCCCAGCACTTTCCTCGGATGCTGGTGTCTTGTGGCAGGCAGGAGCTCCACCAGTCCTGATGGATTCAGCCGTCCGAGAAGAATCAGGCTGAAGACCTGCCTTCCTGTTTGCTGAGGGTGTCGCCTCACAGTAGACCTGCGCGCCCTGAGGTGTGAGTGAGTGGCTGCATCTCTGGAGCTGTGTCATCCCACGAGCCACACCCACCACGCCAGCTGGCTGTTTACTGGCCCCAGCAGAATGAGCACTAGAATGCAGGTCTTGTGTGTCTGAAATGGTGTTTATTTTCTCACCGCAAAGCAGAGTTGTTGGAGCTTTCAGTTGCTGGTCAGGAATTTTGATTTCTACACTTGGCTGAATATACAGACTGTTACGGTTTTCAGTGTCTGTGTCATTGTAAGTGTGCGTTACAAGGACATTGTCACCAGCTATTTGACTCCACCTTTACACGCTCATTTTTCCAATGAACTTTTTTGATTAAGAAACTTTTTCAAATTGGAGAGGAGTCACCTTGGGGAGGGTGGACCAAACCAGATTTTGGAGTTGGATGTGTCTGACTTTGAACAACAGCACGCTTTGTACGACTGACCGGCCATTCATTCATTCACTCTCTCCCCCTCCCTTCATCTGGCAGGGTCCGAGCTACTGTGTAATCAAGATTGAGCAAAATTTTTCCAACCCTAAAGGTAACTAGTAAACTGAGTGCCTTAGAGGAGATCGAAAAGCCATAGGTGATGAGGTAAAAGGGAAAGCTGGAAAATGAGGCTTCATAGAAGGTGAAATTTTAAAGGAAGTGTATGTTTCCAGGTGGAAGAAGTGCTCAAAGGATGTATAGATCCAGTCCATGGAAGCTAAAAAGTGTACACTGGCTTCCAAGTATAAGAAGATTCTGGAAGCCTCGTGCTTTCAGCGTGTATCTGAGGCTGGGATATACCTAGGCGACGCTGCAGTGAGCACGGAACAGGCTGGAGGGAGAAAGAGAGCCAAGGCAGACAACCACCGCTGTTCACCAGGCGGACGTGGGCGGGTGGAGCGCAAATGTGGAGCCCGAGGAGGATCGTCGCCCAGCGAGGAGGCAGGCGGTCTTGTTTTGTCCGCCTCCTTGCTGCTGTTAGTCTAAGATGGGAAGTACATCACTCAGAACAGGACCTGTGACATGGTCTGAGCCCAGTGGGGCCCAGTGAAGCTCCAATCTTTTGGCCACCTGTTCCGAAGAGCCGACTCATTGGGAAAGACCCTGAGGCTGGGAAAGATTGAGGGCAGGAAGAGAACTGGGCAACAGAGAACGAGATGGTTGGATGGCATCACTGACTCCATGGACATGAATTTGAGCAAGCTCCGGGAGATGGTCAGGGACAGGGAAGCCTGGTGTGCTGCAGTCCACGGGGCTGCAAAGAGTCAGACATGACTGAGCAACTGAACAGCAACACGGAGGGTCCTTCTTTCCCTTTCACTGTTGTGCTGATGGAGGAGGGTATTAGGCCCCCTCACTGAAGGATGTAAAGATTTGTGTGATGCTGGCCTTGTTTCCCCATGCGTTATTGACTCTAGCCCCCTGTACAACAGACAGTCAAAGGCAGGCAGTGACTCTAGCTGTCTAATACTTGGGTGAGAAATTAGTCGCCGCCAGCAGGCGTCTCAGATTCTGGAGACAGCTGCTGATCCTTCCAGAAAGGCATGGCCCGTGTGGCTTTATGACTCAAGGGAGACCCTGTGGGCACTCAGCTGGTGACTTTCTAACGTGCGGCTCCCAGGCCCTCCAGACCGGTGGCCTTGCTGTCTCACCTCCCCAGGGAGCATGTGTCACCTCTGCCCTGGGCTCTGCCACTACCCCTCCCTACACATCAGAGCCCCCACCACAAAGCAGTTCCTTCTGTTCCCTGGGAGCTGCTGGCGCCTGCTCCAAGCCCTCTGGCAGAACCTGCTCCAGAGGTTCCTGCCCTTTATTCCCTCACAACCTCTCCAGATCCAGAGAGCCTCAAGGCTCGGGAACCTTGGAGGTCAAGTGTTAAAAGAACCTGGAGCTTAGGTGACTTTGGTCTGAGATTCTAGGGGCTTGGAGGCTCTGGGCTACTCTGAAGACTGTTTCACTCAAATTTGTCTTGTTTGGGCATGTTGAAGACTTGAGTTAGGTTCTCTAAAAGCAGAGCCTATTCACATGTAGATGGCTTGTTGAGGGGGAGTAAGGGAGGCAGGGAAGGTGAGAGGGGAGGAGTTAAGGATGTAGTCTCAGGTGGATTCTTGCTTTGCCTGATCCCTTGGGGAGCTAGGGAGCATGAACTGCACCGTGGGTTGGTCCCACTTGGAAGCAAGGGGACTGGCCTGAGTTCCTCTGTTCTAGTCTGTCATTGGCTGCAGGCTGCTGTACATGGAGGGCAAAATGAAAGTGTTACTCACTCAGTCGTGTCCAACTCTGTGCTACCCCATGGACTATAACCCGCCAGGCTCCTCTACCCATGGAATTCTCCAGGCAAGAATACCAGAGTGGGTTGCCATTCCTTTCTCCAGGGGATCTGCCTGACCCCAGGGAATTGAACCTGGGTCTCCTGAACTGCAGGCATCAGGTGGCTCGTAATTAAGGCTCCCATTCCTCCAAGGGCAGTGCTCTAGAGGAGGCATCTGTTGCTTATTAAGGCATCAGTTCAGTAGAGCAGATGTTAAAGAAAAAATTTTTTTAATCCATTAGTAAGGTGGGGACTGCCTGAATGGGCGTGGTGAAATTTAAACTTTGTAATGGTGGTCACCGACTTGATGGACATGAGTCTGAGCTAGCTCCGGGAGTTGGTGATGGTCAGGGAAGCCTGGTGTGCTGCGGTCCATGTAGTCACAAAGAGTCGGACATGACTGAGCGACTGAACTGAACTAAATGGTGAGCAGGCGTGAATGCACAGGGGCACATCCACCCTGAGGGGTCAGACAGTAGCTGGTGCAGGAGGGCGCCTCAGCCACACACCAACCACCCAGGTTGCCGTAAGTGGTGATGGTGAGGTCTCTCACTGAAGCACAGGGACTTCAGCCTTGACTGTCAACCTGAAGGGTGGGGGCTTAACTGCCATTTTCCCCTTCTCTGTGTTGGTATTTCTCTAGTTTTGGGTCCTAGAGTCCAGGGTTGGGTCTGGCCATTTTGTTTTCCCTTCTATCTGAATCCACACATCTTCTTGGTTTACGTTCCCAGTTGGGCAGCACAGAACATCCGTCATACCTCTCTAATGTTCTCAGTGTTAGTCGCTCGGAGTCCTGTCTGACTCTTTGTGACCCCAGGGACGGTAGCCCACCAGGCTCCTCTGTCCATGGAACTCTGAAGGCAAGAATACTGGGGTGGGTTGCCTTTCCCTTCTCCAGGGGATCTTCCCAACCTGGGGATCGAACCCGGGTCTCCTGCACTGCAGGCAGATGCTTTACCACTGAGCCTCCAGGGAAGCCCAGTGTTCTCAGTGCTACATGCTGAGTATCTGACTATAATTGTTATTGCCCTCCTCATAGAAAAGTCCTGGTGCTTTGCGCTTTAGCTGTGTGTGCAAATTTCCATGTTATGTTGGGTTTTCCTTGGGCTTTTTATTATACCAAGTCCCATACAGTCTTCAAGGCCATATCCACCTCTGGCCACTGGTACCCTAGGGACAGCCTCTGACCTCCCACCGCTCCAAGTGGCTGCCCCTGGCCACAGGATCACAGGGCCACGTGCAGTTTCCAGGGCACGCTGACTGCTCCCTGCTTGCTGTCCCAGCCACTCGTTGCCTCTGACACTGCTGCCCTATGGTTTCCTTGGTGGCTCCTGCCGTCTCCTGACTCAGCACCCTGTGGTCCCGTGGCCTCTGCAGAGTAGCACAGGATTGACACCCCAGAGAGACTCATAGATCCTTGCTCTCTGATTTACCCCATGTTTCTCCTTTAAAGGTAGCTTCCCTGGTGACTCAGACAGTAAAGAATCTGCCTGCAATGCAGAAGACCCAGGTTCAGTCTCTGGATTGGGCAGATCCCCTGGAGAAGGAATGGCAACCCACTCCAGTATTCTTGCCTGGAGAATCCTATGGACGGAGGAGCCTGGCGGCTACATACAGTTCATGGGGTCACAAAGAGTGCAACACGACTGAGTGACTAACACTTCACTTCGCCTCTAAAACTTGCCCTGACAAAGGGTATCTGCTAGGCTCTTAAAAGCCTTTGAGATCTTCCACCCCAAGCTCCATGGTTCTGTTTGTGCATTTGGGTCTGTGCTATCAGCAAAGTAAGTGACCCCAAGCTTGACCTCAGTCTGCCAGCCCCACCACCTCTGAGTCCCACAACAGATAGACTGAGGTTCTCGCTCCCTTCCCGGGTCTGCTGCAGCTGTGGCAACAAGACTTATTCCCCCCGTTGGGCACTGAGGGAAGAACTGTCATAAATGCCAAACCTGTCCCACGTTATCTCTGTCTTGGGAGTTGCCTTTTGTTTTGTTCTGTTTTTTGACAACTCTCTTGAGGCTTAATTTGCATATAAGAAATGGTACCCATTTAAAATGTAAAAGTCCTGGTGGTTCAGTGGCTAAGGTACCACGCTCCCAAGGCTGGGGGCCTGGGTTTGATCCGTGGTCAGGGAAGTAGGTCCCACATGCTGCCACTAAGATCTGGTGCAGTCAAAAACAAACAAAAAAAACCCCCACATGCTGCAACTAAGACCCGGCCTAGCTGAATAAGGGAAACCACCCACAGAACCAAATTACAGAATATTTCCATCTCCCCCAAGCCTCCTCATGCTCCTTTCTGAGAGAGGAGTTATATGCTTTATCCTAGCTCGTCTTCACAAGTCTGAGTAGAAACAGCCACCTCCCACTGACAGATGGGATGACTGAGGGACAGAGAGGCTCGGTGACTTCCTGCGCCAGCCAGCCAGAAAGCAGCAGAGCCAAGATGTAAAACCAGGCAGGTCTCATTCCAGCATCTGCGTCGTGGTGTCCGTGTGCTTCTCTGGGGCCTGTCGAAGCGTGAGGGCAGAGCAGGGCTTGCCTTGCAAACGAGCTGTTCTCTCACCGATTTCTTTGCTATTTTCTCTCATTTCTGAAGCCCTTCTTTTGTTTTCTTAAATTAACTTCAATGTCTGTTTTTCTCCACCTTCTAGACTTCCTTCATGGAATAGAAGCCAGAGACGGGGCTGAATTTAGAATTGCCTTGTCAGTGTTGCCATATTTGTTCAGAAGTTCATTGAACCGGTGGTTATTTCCAGCTTGTCTGGTCGCCTTTTTTCAAAATTACTATTTTTAAAGGCTGTGTAGCCAAGACCAGAGGGGAAAAAAGAAGGCATGTGTGGGCTTCCAGAAACGCAACAGCATGAAAAAGCATGAAAAGCAGCAGCACTTGGAGAGCCCAGCGTTCTGGGCTCCGGCTTGTACACTCCTGCCCTGGATAAAGGCACAGCCTGAGTGCCCCCTTTTACCCCTGATTCCTATTGATCTGTTGTCTTGTGTTTTCCTAAAGTAACAGTTAATTATAAACACATAGGGAGGGATTTTATTTTTCCCAAGAGAGTCCATGAAGTTTACATTTCCTGGACCCGTTGGTCTAAACCAGAAGGCTGGGCACTGTGCAGGCCAGGTTTCAGGAGGGCATGGGGGAGGGGAGGGGGGCTGGCTCCGGAGAGCTCAAACTGGAAAGCAGGGAGAGGCGAGAGAAATAGCACCTCGACAGGCAAAGAGCTGGTGTTCCCATCGTGATGGCAGAATGTGACTTGGGGTTGACATTCAGTGAGTAACAAACTTTACCGTTACTCAGGAGGGGAAAAACAGCCTTGGGATACTTTGTCATGAGTAGACTCTTTGTAAACAGTTGGTGTCTGTGTCTTCATTTGAGGTTTTGGTGTGGCTGAGGCTGTGACATAATGAGAGCCTGTTTCTGAGCCAGACCTTGACCTGAGAGCCTGGGCAGACAGGAAAGGCTTGGCTCTGAGCCCTGGGCTGCTGTCCAGGGATGCTCTAGACCCAGAGAGCTCTGAGGGCAGAATTTCCAGATGGACAGATAGATACACACAGAGCTCGGAGTGACCGTAAGAGTCCAGGTCAGGCAGGCCCACCAGGCAGGAGGGGGCTTATTGTTGTAGTTCAGTCACTAAGTCGTGTCCCACTGCTTGCGACCCCAGGGACTGCAGCATGTCAGGCTTCCCTGTCCTTCACAATCTCCTGGAGTTTGCTTCAATTCACATCCATTGAGTTGATGATGCCATCCAACCATCTCATCTCAAATCCCCAGCTCTCACATCATACACAAGGCCAGTGTTCCCTATATAAGAAGCAAGGGTGGAGGAGAACATGGCTCCTTTCCTGCCCTTTCCTCCTTTCCAGGTGCCTTTTGACTTCTTGAGCTCATAGGGTGGGTTACATGGGAAAAGGAATTTAGCTGAGATTATGTCCAGTACTAGGACTCAGAGGTTGTTTACCATTCTTTAATACTGTCATGAACCAAATAATGCCCTGGCTGATGACAGCCAGTGCCGAGCAGGGGAGAAACAGGGAGGACCCCCGAAACAAATGGTTTTCGGCAGCTGCTCCCAGGGTGCAGTCAAAACCCCCTCCTAGGGCCAGCAAACCATGAGCATCGGCTCCTTGAATCCACCTCATAGCATCATCATGGCGGCAGCTCTGCTCGTGGAAACCTGGGGAGCCAGATATCGCGAGAGTGCAGCCTCACGTGGGCACCAAAATCTGTTCTCTAAAGTGGGTCCAGGTGCTGGCAGCTCCAAAGCCAGTAAAGAAAAGGTTGGTAAAAAGGTAAGTTGGCATCATTTTGGAGGCCGGCAACTAGGGGTAGGGTGTTGTCCAAAGGCTGACTCCTTCCCTCACCCCCACCCCCAACAACCAGTGGGCAAGAGCTTTTAAAGGGGAATTTGGGAGGCATGTGGGCAGAAGGAAGGAGCTACATGCAGAAACAGCACAGTAAGCTCTGAGTCTTCTTGATTGTTTTAAGTACTGAAGACTCTTGAGAGTCCCTTGGACTGCAAGGAGATCCAACCAGTCCATTCTGAAGGAGATCAGCCCTGGGATTTCTTTGGAAGGAATGATGCTAAAGCTGAAGCTCCAGTACTTTGCCACCTCATGCAAAGAGTTGACTCATTGGAAAAGACTTGATGCTGGGAGGGATTGGGGGCAGGAGGAGAAGGGGACGACCGAGGATGAGATGGCTGGATGGTGACTCAACGGATGTGAGTCTGAGTGAACTCCGGGAGTTGGTGATGGACAGGGAGGCCTGGCGTGCTGCGATTCATGGGGTCGCAAAGAGTTGGACACGACTGAGAGACTGAACTGAACTGAACTGAACTGAATCTTCATTTCCAGGGTTGGCTGGTTCCCATTTCTTTGAGGCCAGTTCTCAGAATTGTGGCAGCTCATGTCAGGCTACAGTCTGGTCTTCATGTAGTTAACTTCTTCCACCTGCTGGGGGTTTCCGTGTCTACAAAATAGCCTTCATCGAGTTGTAGATCAAAGATCACGGATCGAGCTTCCCTGGTGGTCCAGCGGTTAAGAGTCTACCCTGCAATGCCTGGGGCACTGGTTCGATCCCTGACCTGGGAGGATCCCACGTGCTGTGGAGCAACTAACCCCATGCACCATAACTACTGTGCCTCCGCTCTAGAGCCTGGTAACTGCAACTACTGAAGCCTGCGTGCCTAGAGCCCATGTTCTGCAACAAGAGAAGCCGCCACAACGAAAAGTCTGTGCACCACAGCTGCAGAGTAGGCCCTGCTCTCTGCAACCAGAGAAGCCCTCGTGCAGCAACGAAGACCCACCATAACCAAAAAATAAATAAATCATAGAAAAAATCATGGATCACCATAACAAATACAATAAGGAAAAGTAAAATGAATGGGCAAATGAGTGTTTTAAAAGATACATATTTAGTTAAACATATAATTATGTCATTTATGTGAAATCTAAGATATAAAATGAACTAGTGAATAAAACAAAATAGAAGCTGAGTGGAACTTCCTTGGCGGTCCAGTGGTCAAGACTGTGCACTTCCATTGCGAGGGACACAGGTTCAATCCCTGGTTGGAGAACTAACATCTCACATGCTGTGCAGTACGGCAAAAAAAAAAAAAAAAAAGCCAACCACAGATATGGGAAATGAATGGTTACCAGTGGGGAGAGCAGAGTAGGGTGAGCAGCATAGGGGGAGGGGATAAAAAATGAAATCTTCATTATGGAATTTTATGGACTCATTTGTGTAACAGTTGAAAATTATAGCGTACTATAGAATTTAAAGAATCTTTCATTCAATTAAAAAATTTGAAAAACCATACATCCAAATCATAAGAGAACAGGTTAATAAATGGTCAAAAAATACAGCAATTTAGCCACCACACAGGTCAAGAAGTTGAATGCTGCCAGTGCCCCCAGAAGATTGTGCTCTTGTGCAGGATTTCATGGCGGTGGGAGTCCATGTTGAGTGTGCCAAAATGTGTGTGTCATTTCTGCAGTTAGTGGCCACTTGCAGTATGTCCAGCTTCTGGTTATTATGAACATGCTTGCACGTGTCTTTTGGTGTCTATGTGCACACACACTTAGGAGGAGAACTGTTGTATGTCATACCCGCTGGAGAAGGGACAGGCTACCCACTCCAGTATTCTTGGGCTTCCCTTGTGGCTCAGCTGGTAAAGAATCTGCCTGCAGTGCGGGAGACCTGGCTTTGATCCTTGGGTTGGGAAGATCCCCTGGAGAAGGAAAAGGCTACCCACTCCAGTATTCTGGCCTGGAGAATTCCATGGACTGTATAGTCCATGGGATCCCAAAGAGTCGGACACGACTCAGTGACTTTCACTTTTCACTTTCATATCCTTGTTAACACTAGAGACTGTCGGTCTGTTTAACTTTAGCCATTCTGGTGCTAGATAATGGAATCTCACTCTGGCTGTGATTAGCATTTCTCTGTCACTAATGAGGTTGAGTATCTTCACACATGTATAATGACTATTTAGATTTTTTTTTTTTCAGCCATGCTGCATGGCATGCGGGATCTTAGTTCTCCAGCCAGGGAACAAACCTGTGCCCCCTGTAGTGGAAATTTGGAGTCTTAACCAACAGGGAAGTCCCAATACCTTTTCTGTGATATGCTGATTCAAGTATCTTGCCAATTATCTAGCGTTTGTCTGCCTATTTACTATTGATTTGTAGGAGTTCTTTATAAATTCTGGAACCCTCTAGAGGTTATATGTGCTGCAGTTATCTTCAAATATATGGCATACATTTGAATGCTCTTCATGGTGGCTTTTGACGAACAGAAGTTCTTAAAGTTAATGTAACTTGGTTGTCTATCTTTGTGCCAATACCAAACACAGTCTTTGAAAGTACTCTAGTTTTATAGTAAATCTTAAAATCTTGTAGCATACCTGCTACAGCATTTCTCTTCTTTTTTCCTTGTTTCTTCTTGGCTCTTTGCATTTCCATAAATTTTAGCATCAACTTGTTGGTATCTGAGATTTTTATTCAGTTTCAGTTCAGTTGCTCAGTCGTGTCCGACTCTCTGTGACCCCATGAACCGCAGCACACCAGGCCTCCCTGTCCATCACCAACTGCCGGAGTCTACCCTAACCCATGTCCACTGAGTTGGTGATGCCATCCAACCATCACATCCTCTGTCGTCCCCTTCTCCTGCCATCAATCTTTCCCAGCATCAGGGTCTTTTCAAATGATTAATTTGGGCAGATTGACAGCTTAACAATTAAACTTCCATTATACTAATGTGGGATGGCCCTTCACTACTTAAGTCATCTTTTAATTTTGCTCAGAAATACTTTGTACCATTCCATGGACAAATCTTACACATCTTTTGTTAGATTTATTCCTAGGAATTTGGGGTGGGGGTGGGTTATGTAATGACAGTTGGGCTTCCCGGGTGGCACAGTGGAAATCTGCCTGCTAACAATGGCAACCCACTCCAATATTCTTGCCTGGAAAATTCCATGGACAGAGGAGCCTGGTGGGCTACAGTCCATGGGGTCGCAAAGGGTCAGACACGACTAAAAGGCTGAGCACACACATGCTATGGCAAACAGTATCTTTTAACTTTTTTTATGTTTATTGCTGGTATACGGAGACACAGTTGCTGTTTTATGTTGCCTGTAGAACCGGTGTCCTTGATAAACTCATCTGTTAATGTAACAGTTTGTATGTAGGTTCTTTGGGTTTATCTGTGATACAGTCATAGCATCTAAGAATAACAGGCTCATTCCATTTGTTCCAGCCCCTGTGCTTTTTATTCCCTGTGTTCCACGCTGGCTCTGTGCCTTGCACCTCATGAGGCTTTTCCCTCTTTCCTTCCAGATGAGGCAGAGGTGCATATTGACTATGAAGATAATTTTCCTGATGATAGATCCGTGTCATTCAGAGAGCTCGTGGAGGACTCCCGCACAGAGGCAGAGGAGGACAGGAGTCAGGGAGAGCCCTCTGAGGAGGCTCCAAAACAGGACCGTCTGGTCTCTATGCCTGTTGCAAGGGAAGACAGAGCCCAGGATACAGTCTTTGTGCCAACCACAGGCCTGCTGGGCGCTGGGAGCCCTGTCCCCACAGAGCTTCCGGGATCCCAAGGCAGCGGGAAGGACATGCTCTGGTCTCCTGCTGGGACCTTCCACAAGCCGGAGTGGGAAAAGGAGATGGATGATGACGCCAGAAAGCACCTGCCTGCGGGAGACCACCACGGGGGCAGCACGCTGGCCCCAGGGGAGCCGGAAACCCGGGTCATCTACCGCAGCACTGATGGCCCCTCGGGGCCCTCTGTGGGCAGGAATGACAGCAGGGCCGGTGACGCCATGGTGAGCAGCAGCGATGAGTCCTGGTTAGATGGCTACCCTGTGACTGACGGGGCCTGGAGACAGACAGAGGCAGGAGAGGAGGAAGACGAGGAAGAGGACAAAGGGGATGGATCAGTAGGGCTGGAAGAAAGCATGCTGATTACACCCAGCCAGCCTGCCCTTGCGGAAAGGAAGCAGTCCAGGAGCACCACCCTCACACCCAGTGAGGACGCGACTTCACTTCTTCCATCTCAAACGCTAGATGGAGAAGCTTTGGCTCTCAGACCCATGAATGTGTCTGAAACTGAGGGTGCTGGGAAAGGGGCTGGTGACTTGACGGGAAATCAGTCAACTGTTCCCTGGAGATATGCGGCAGAGAAGCCTCCCACTCCACCCTGCCCTATGAACTCACCAGCTCTACCCTGGAGACCGAGACAACCGCCGTCCAGAAGACGCCCAGCCTTACTCCCTCAACTGTCGTGGCAGCCACCCAGACCCCCCTGGAGACCACTGCCCCTGCCGTCCAGGACACCTTCCCGTACCTGCTGTCGGAGGACTTCCTGGGGCAGGAAGTCCCCGGCCCGGGTGCAAGCGAGGAGCTTCTCCCGACCTTGGAGCCCTGCGCTGGGGGCAAGTGTCCCGGCCTCGGCAGAGGCCCCATCGTTGCCACGGTCGTCACAGTTCTGTGCCTGCTGCTGTTCCTGGCAGGCGTGGGGGCCGTGTGGGGCTACCGAAGGTGCCAGCACAAGAGCTCCGTGTACAAGCTGAATGTCGGCCAGCGGCAGGCTCGGCACTACCATCAGCAGATCGAGATGGAGAAGGTCTAGCCGCCTTGGGGCGGGGGGCTCCCCCGAAGCCCCCTTGGGAGAATAAACGGTGACACATCACAGTGAGAACCGCTGGCCTTTCACTAGCGCACGCGCCAGGGGAGTAGGGCGGCTCTTCCTCCTCTCAGGGCTTTGTTTTCTAGGCTGAGAAGTGGGTCTGGAAGCACCGGCAGGGCAGGGAGGCTCGGGCGGGGTCAGCACACGCAGCAGCCCCTGCACCCCCTGTCCTGGGCTCTGCTGCCCTAACCCCAGACCCGTGCTTTGGCCCTAATTCCAGCCGGAGGTCAAAATTCACCTCTTTATCATACTATTGTCTTCTTCTTTTTTCCTTTTAAAGAAAGAAATGAGCCTGCCACCTGAAATTTTCGAAGTAGGCGTGACAGAGTATTTGAGAGCAGCGTTATTTTGGATCAGGTATTTAATTGTTGGGAGTGGGAGAGGGAAGAAAAACAATGAGTTACTTCCTTTCAATGGTGCGATGTTGCTGAGGGCAAATGAGCCAAGATCCAGGACACAGTCTAGAAGCTCTGAGATTTTTTCGAAATTGTTTGTTGCAATTGGAAAGAATTTACAACTGACATTTGTGCAGGGAAGGGGGGACACACATCCACCCTGTTCGGTCTGTCCTGTGAGTCCATCTTTTTTTTTTTTTTTAAACAAGGTTAGCTTTGTACCAGTAAGCACCGTTTCCTCTCAGAAGCAGTGGCCTGGTTGCCCTTGACCAGTCTGTGCCTAGGAATGTCTTAGAGTTTTTGCCAGGACTAACAAAACTCAGTCCTCGGCTTCCTCTCTCAGGATTAACCATTTCTCTGAACGCCAGGAAGAAAGAATGACCTAGGAGGGAAAAAAATGTTTAAAGAAGGCCAAGGACTAGGATATCAAGCATGGGTACCTACTTGATGGAGGAGCAGAGGAATTACAAAGGAATATGAAGTGATCTGTGCCGACCTAGCCTTTACCCTGTCGTGATGACTCTGAGCTGTCTGGAAACAGCCTGAGTGCATCGCGGGCTCCCCCGGCTGGTGAGCACCCAGTTCATGGCGTCCCAGGCATCTCATGGTGACTCAGCACGTCTCACTTACGACGGCAGTCCTCAGGCCAGCGGCATAGATCTCACCTGGGAACCTGCTGGAGATGCAAGGCCTCTGATTCCACCCTGGATGAAGGGGAGGCCCCAGGGGTGGGGCCCAGCCACCTGTGTGCGTGCTCAGTCATGTCCGCCTCTGCGACCACATGGGCCACAGCCTACTAGGCTCCTCCATCTGTGGGATTCTCCTGGCGAAAATCTTGGAGTGGGTTGCCGTTTCCTCCTCCTGGGGATCTTCCCAACCCAGGGATTGAACCTGCATCTCCTGGGGCTCCTGCGTTGGTAGGCAGATTCTTGACTGCTGAGCCACCTGCTGCTGCTAAGTCACTTCAGTCGTGTCCAACTCTGTGCAACCCCATAGACGGCAGCCCACCAGGCTCCCCTGTCCCTGCGATTCTCCAGCCAAGAACACCAGAGTGGGTTGCCATTTCCTTCTCCAGTGCATGAAAGTGAAAAGTGAAAGGGAAGTCGCTCAGTCGTGTCTGACTCTTTGCGACCCCATGGACTGCAGTCCACCAGCTCCTCCGTCCATGGGATTTTCCAGGCAAGAGTACTGGAGTGGAGTGCCATTGCCTTCTCCTAGGAAGCCCATTTATTGATTTAGTGTCATCTAAATTAATGTAAAAACACATGTAGAAAGGGAATGATTAAAACAGTGTAAACTTCAATTGTATATCATTATGCATGTTTTGAGGTGCTAAATGTTCACGAAAATTTGGGGGTGGGGGATGGGCAGGGATCCATTAACACAAAGCTTTTGAGATATTTAGAATAAATAACTATTTCCCCCAATAGTTACCTAGTGTATTTTATATCTGGGTTGCATCACAGTTGTTGTTCAGTCGCTAAGTCGAGTCTAACTCTTTGTGACCCCATGAACTGCAGTATGCTAGACTTCCCTGTCCTTCACTATCTCCCAGAGTTTGCTCAAATTCATGTCCATTGAGTCATTGATGCTATGTAAGCATCTCATCATCTGTCTCCCTCTCCTCCTGCCCTCAGTCTTTCCTAGCATCAGAGTCTTTTCCAGTGAGTCAGCTCTTTGCATCAGATAGCCAAAGGACTGGAGCTTCAGCTTCAACCATCAGTCCTTCCTATAAATATTCAGGACTGATTTCCTTCAGGGTTGACTGGTTTGATCTCCTTGCAGTCCAAGGGACTCTCAAGAGTCTTCTCTAACACCACAGTTCAAGAGCATCAATTCTTCGGCTCTCACAATAAGTTTTTTTTAAAAAAAGGATTCTCTAATAATCTTTTTTTTTTTTTTTTCTAGTAATCTTGAAAGTAGTCTTAATACTTGCTGGATCTAAGGCCAGCTTTTCTAAGCCTAATTCTCAGCCACATGACTTCTGCAGCAGGATTTTGGGGTGTCTGCTGAGCTCCTGTCCCCTCTTTCATCTTCCTAACACCAACCAGAGACCATGCTTCTCAGTACAACAAAAAGCCCAGGATCTTGCTACTCAGTGTGGTTCCCAGGCCAGCAGCACAGACTCCACTTAGGAGCTTGTTAGAAATGCAGAATCCGGGACTTCCCTGATGGCCAGTGGTTAAGAATCTGCCTGCCAGTGCAGGGGACATGGGTTTGATCCCTGGTTTGGGAAGATCCCACATGCCATGAGGCAATTAAGCCTGTGCTCTAGAGCATACTCATACCCTTCTCAACCAGAGAATTGTCCTCAGCCTAATGGGAGTTCCCTCACCCAGGAGTCAGGCCCCACCCTCCCACTCCCACTGGCTGGGCAGCCTGTGTGCAGCCAGTGACTAATGGACATGGTCACACGGAAGGTCAGCCTCCTTGCCTCCAGGTGGGAGAGCTCCCGTGAGATCAGGCAGAGGCTGGTCTCCAGTGACCACACCCTTGCCAGCTCCTTCCTGCTTCCCTTCTCCTGAGAGCACTCCATCACTCACACAAGACTTTGCTTCAAGAGATCTGGACCTGGACTTACCCGGTGGTCCAGTGGATAAGAATCCTCCTGCCAATGGCAGGAGACACACGGGTTCAATTCCTGACCACTGGCTGGGCAGCCTGTGTGCAGCCAGTGACTAATGGACATGGTCACACGGAAGGTCAGCCTCCTTGCCTCCAGGTGGGAGAGCTCCCGTGAGATCAGGCAGAGGCTGGTCTCCAGTGACCACACCCTTGCCAGCTCCTTCCTGCTTCCCTTCTCCTGAGAGCACTCCATCACTCACACAAGACTTTGCTTCAAGAGATCTGGACCTGGACTTACCCGGTGGTCCAGTGGATAAGAATCCTCCTGCCAATGGCAGGAGACACACGGGTTCAATTCCTGATCCAGGAAGATCCCACATGCCCCGGAACAACTTAAGCTCCTGCACCACCACGACTGAAGCCCGCTCGCTCTAGAGTCCATGCTCAGGAATGAGACAAGCCCACACACGGCAATGAAGACTAGCCTCGGCTTGCTGCAACTAGAGAAAGCCCGTGTGCAGCAACGAAGACCCAGCACAACCAAAAATTTAAAAATAAATTTAAATTTATTTACTAATATTTATTTATTTAAAAATTTACTAATAATAACTTTAAAAAGTGATCTGGAACTAAGACATCCACTGATGGGTAAACTCTTACTTCCTACTCCCCCGATTCCTGCTCGACCCAAACTTTTCCACTGTATCCTCGGAATTTTGGGGCTGACATCAACAGAATCCCCCTGCCCTTCCCCTCCTCTTCCAGTAGCTGATGTGTGCGTTCTCTGTGTAGAGTCCGCTTTTGCCCTAACTGGCTCCTTACTTTCCCGCCTGCCTCCTTCTACACTTCTCTTTCTCCTCGCTTGTCCTTGGGTGACAGGCATGGAGCACGGTAGCTGTCGGCTGTCATGCTTGGATTGGTCCTTGTTTGAAAGAGTAAATATTTTGTTACTTCTCAGACTGTGGCAGCAAGCGGCCAGCTTATTGGATCCAAGGCAAGCCCTGGATTCCCAGTGTTATCCCTTCGTGGGATCCCAGGTATCTGAAAGAGAGCCTTACTTGGGGGGGAGGAATGAGCCTGCATCTCCTGAAGGATCCAGGCGGGCAAGGACCACCCCCTTCTCTGTCAGTCAACAGTCTCTGGGGTGAGGACCCTGCTTCTGTACATGCACGTCAGAGCCTCACAGATCTGAGAAAACAGCTCACGAGACACGCCCTAGGAATCCCCAGGTGGTCCAGTGGTCAGGACTCTGCACTTTTGTTGCCTAGGGCAGAGTTTCGATCCCTGGGCGGGGAACTAAGACCCTAAGATGCCACAAGCAGCTAGCTCAATGTGGCAAAAATAAACACAGACAAAAACAAAACACCACTCAACACTGTCCTAGAAGGACTGGGTGTGGTTAGGACAGTCCCACCACTGGACAGAGAAAGAAATAGTCAAGAATGAGCAAAGTAAAACATTTAATGTGATTTCTTTTAAAAAGTTTTGTTTCCAACCATTTTCCAAGTTCTAATTTTCCAAAGAGTGAGACCATACCCACTGCCCTGATCCCAGGAGGGAGGTGGAAAAGACATTGGTGACAACGTTTCAGTGTGGCCTGCGGACCACAAATCTACAGCAGGCCACCTTGGATCTGTGGGTGCAACTGAGAAACTGTGTCAGTGTGGCGGCCTGGGTGGGAGGGGAGTTTTGGGGAGAATGGATACATGTGCACGTGTGGCTGGGTCCCTTCACTGTTCACCTGAAACTGTCACAACATTGTTAATTGGCTGTATCCCTGTACAAAATTAAAAAAAAAATTTTTTTTAATCAATGAAAAATAAATGGACCAAAAAAAAAAAAAAAGAAATTGCTTCATTTCCTCCCACTCTTTTTCTTGCAAAAGAAGGCACCATCATCTTACTCTGTCAGCTCCAAGAAGATAGCCAGCCAACTCACTCACTCAACAAGACACCCAAGCCAGATCTGGGAGGTAGAGTGGGGGGATTCTTGAGTCTGAGGCCTGCCTCGGGGAAGACGCTGCAACAGCGCAGGCCACAGCCGCTCCCGACTCGGGTTTCTGGGTAGGAGAGGGTCAGTGAGGACGAAGCTGGGCTGTCCTGGTGGCATCCCCCTCGAGGAGAGGCACAGGAAGTCCTTGCACAAAACCTTTGGCCGAGGCTTGCTTACGGTCCCTTCCCTTCCCACCCCCTCCCTCTCCTTGTATACAGTTTAAACTCTCCACACTAGGTCATTCAAGCCTGGAGTCCCCAGAAAAAAAGAAGTCGCTGTTTGGGGGATGGCAGATAGTCAAGAGTTGGGACAGCTGCGATGAAGGATTAGTTGTGGGTTTTTCTCGGAGCCTCGCTACAAACTGTGTTGCCGTTCCATGTGCAACACTATTAAATGAGAATGTTTTCTCTGGCTCCAGGCCACCTTCTCCCCACAGTTTAAGTATTGAAATTTTTTTTTTTTTAAACCGAAGTAGCTTAGGTTTACAGCTCACATTTAAAACTTAAAAACGTTATTTCCATCCATGTTGGCAGAAACGGGCCACTGTTGATTCCACCAGCAGTCATAATAAACCCTTTCCCACTGACAATCGAACAAATCATTTTCTGTTTGCTGCTGAGTTTGGTTCAATAAAATTTTTGTACTCTTAAAATTCCCTTAGTAAGGACTCCTAAAAGCAACATTTCCTAAGGCGGCCTCTGTGGGTGACGGCCTCAGTGGTTCTGGACCCCAGAGGTGAGCCTGACAGGTCGGTGGCAGTAATTAGAAAGCCTCAAACTCAGAAAGACATTACTGCGCTGAATACGCTGGTATGTGCAACATTTCCATTAGCTGCTTTTAATTCTTTGTGTATACCCAAACCTCCCCCCACCCCACCCCCCGTCCTTCCCTGCTAACCAAAAATCTGAACATTAACATGGGTGCAGGGGATGCCTTTAGACCCCCTCCAGGGGGGTCCTTGCCTGGGCTGCCTGAAAGGCCTCGGGGCTGGACAGACTCCATTGCCCATGGTGGGCAGCCTCCGTGGGCAGAGACCTAACTGGCACCCACTGGGCTGAGTGCAGGTGGGTCAGAGGGCAAGCCAGACATCTTAGCATTGGTCTGGAAACTCCCACACAGCTTACAAATGTGCTTCTTTTTCTCCCCCCAAATGGCTGGCCAGACAAATGCTGAGCCCACGAGGTCTCAATCCAGGATTCTTCTAGGCTCTTCCAAGAAAACCCACTCAGGGAGGTACTGGGCTGAGGTTGCTGAGTGCAATGCCTGGGCTGCCTGAAAGGCCTCGGGGCTGGACAGACTCCATTGCCCATGGTGGGCAGCCTCCGTGGGCAGAGACCTAACTGGCACCCACTGGGCTGAGTGCAGGTGGGTCAGAGGGCAAGCCAGACATCTTAGCATTGGTCTGGAAACTCCCACACAGCTTACAAATGTGCTTCTTTTTCTCCCCCCAAATGGCTGGCCAGACAAATGCTGAGCCCACGAGGTCTCAATCCAGGATTCTTCTAGGCTCTTCCAAGAAAACCCACTCAGGGAGGTACTGGGCTGAGGTTGCTGAGTGCAGCTGGGCTTTCATGTTACGTTTGGAAGAATTGGCCCACCTTTTTCTTTTTTTCAAAAAATTGGTTTGGTTTCCTTTAAAATAAAAACTTAGTAACTTGGTTCCACAGCCTTCACTCAAAGCAAAGGGCTGACAGGATTGATCCCACTGTCCCCAGGGGACAGTCCCTAGGCTGGAGGTGGGGGGGTGCTTTCAGCCCCCAGTGGAAAGAAGCCAACCTCAGATACCGCCTGCAATGCGGGAGACCTGGGTTCAATCCCTGGGTCGGGAAGATCCCCTGGAGAAGGGAATGGCTACCCACTCCAGTACTCTGGCCTGCAGAATTCCATGGACAAGAGGAGGCTGGTGGGCTATGATCCACGGGGTCGCAAAAGAGTTGGACATGACTGAGTGACTTTCAGATAGTGAACCCGAACCTCTGCCCACACCAGGCAACCCTGTGGAGACACCCTCACCCCCAAAGTCCCTGAGGAGGCCCTGGGGGAACAGAGAAATGGAGAGAGTCAAGCGTCCTTGCCTGTCCTCAAGCAGCTGCAAAGAGCTGAAATCTGGAGCTTCGAGGACAGTCAAGCGTCTGTGGGCCCAGAGCCTCCCCTGATGGGACCCTGGGGAAGGGTGTCCATGCCTGAGGACCCCCACTCTGCTTACAGCCCCACCCTGGGACCCTTCCCCACTGGATCCCTGACTCAGGCTCTGCTAACCACCTGACCTGAGAAAACTCTCAAATCATATTTGCAGCCTGAACCCGGCATCCCAGCCTCAGATGGCTGCAGGCACCGAATGCCCGACTCACCAACCACCCGCCTCCCCATCTCAGTCAATGGCAACTCAATCCTTCCCGTGCATCCGGCACCAAACCTTCAGGTCACCACCAGCCCCTCTCTTTTCTCTAAGGCTCTACAGTCAACCTGTCAGCAACTATGACTGGCCCTGCTTTCAAATCCACGACAGGACCACGTCTCACCATCGCCCCCTGCTATGCCCAGCGTCGCGCCTTCATCCCCCTGCCTGGACCTCTGTAGCCATCCCTTGACTGACATTCCCGATTCTCCCCCCAAGCGCTTCCAGCTTGCTCACAGTACGGCAGCAGGCAAGCTCCCTGTAAAATGCCAGGGAGCCCAGGCTCTGCTCTGCTGCACGGCTCCCGCCCCACTCAGGGCAGAAGCCCAGGGCCTTACTTACATTGTCTGTCCAGGCTGAGCCATGCCCCCTCCCAGCCACACACTTACACCACCTTCCACTCTGCCCTTGCCCACGCCTCCCCAGGGCTGCGGGCTGTGCCTTGACAGCACAAGCGCCTCCCCGCCGCTGGGCGCCACACATGCAGCCCGCTCTGCCTGGAAGGTTCTGTCCTGAGATCCACCTCCCCAGGCCTTTGCTCTGCTGTCATGCTCTCAGTGACAGCTTCCCCGACCACCCTATTTAAAACCCCAGCAGGGCATGAAAAGCCTGGGTCGACCCAGAGGGACAGGGTGGGGAGGGAGGCGGGGGGTCAGGATGGAAGGACACATGTGCACCCATGGGTGATTCACGTCGATAGATGGCAACCACCACCACAATATTGTAAGGAAGTGATCCTCCAATTAAAATAAATTAATTAATTCAAAACAAAACAAAACAAAACACTGCAGCCTTGGGACTTCCCTGGGGGTTCACTGGTTAAGACACATACTTCTAATGCCAGGGGTGTGATCCCTGGTGGGGGGACTAAGCTCCCACATACGGCACCACCAAAAAATTAATGAAACAAACAACCCTGCAGCCTCGTCTCCAAGCTTCCTTACCCCTCACTGCTTTGTTTTTCTCCATAGCAGTGATCACCCTCCAAGGCCTGGTATATGTTTATTCTTGTTTACCTGTTCTCTGTCTTTCCCTGTAGAATGCAGGCTCTATGAGGACGGGGTTTTTTTTTTTCCTTTCTGTTTTGCTGTGCAGTGTCTCCAGCACCCAGATCGAGGCCTAGCACGTAGTGGATGCTCAGTAAATATTTGCCGAAGAGTGAATGAAACTAGGTTCCCTCGCCTTCCGTCCATTTCCAGCTATGAGACTAACGGCTGAGCACTGTGCTCAAAGGGGACTGAGCGGCCACTGGAAGACTTCGGACATGCGCAAGTATTAGGCCAAAGTCACATGTCTGTTCACGCTGCTGCCCCAATTCCGTTCTCAACGGCGCCAGCAGTGATGCGGGCCAGATGGTGTGCAGCCCATTATGAAGAGAAGCTTAGCCTTTGTCCTCACCATCTTTGCTGGATCAGGGGATGGGGAGAAAGGAAACCAAAATGGGGGAAGGCAGAAAGGCCAGCGTAGGTTTTTATATTACCATCTTTTAGGAGTATTTTTCTTATTTTAAAAATAATACTGATTTTCCGGGTGGGGGGGAAATTCCATGGAAAACTGCCCTTCTAACCAAAATGGTGAGAAAGGCAGGTATAAAAATGGAGAAGGCAGGTGTGAAGACGGGGAGGCAGGTGTGATCATGGGGAGGCGGGAGTGAAGATGGAGAGGCGGGTATGAAGATAGAGCGGCAGGTGTGAAAGGTTGGGGAGGCAGCTGTGGGCACGGGGAGTGCAGGCTCACCCCTTGTTAGCTGTAGCAAGAGACGGGGGCTTCCCTTTCACTTCACAGAGAGAAGAGAACGTTCTGAGGTATCAACAGCCTGGACTATTAGGAAAAGGAAGACAAAGAATTGGTTTTCTGAACATGGAAGGAACGGCTCTCTGGCTTCTGGGGCTAGCTGGTCTCCTCCAGCTCCAGCAGGTCATCCACGTACTCCAGGACCTCTCCCTGCAAGAGCAACAGGACACCTCCGTTAGGCAGCTACCTGGCCTGCACAGTGTCGGTGAACAGGGACTGCTTCCGAGAGGGCGCCGCCACCCGCCCCGGGGCTGGAGCAGCCTTTTCCCTGCTGCCCTCGGGCCCAGAGGATCTTACTTCTTCTGGGGGAGACATGGCTTCCACATCATGTGAACTTGGCGTCAAGTGCTCCAAGACCCCCACAGATGGCGTGTGAAGTGGGGAGCCCAGCACCTTCTGAAAGATCCTGCTTAGCACCCCCTCTTCTGTGCATCCCTCCCTCACCCCTACCCTCGACCCAACAGCAGTTACCCCACAGGGAGACCTTCTGTCTGTGCCCCTTCTGCCCTGATTACCAGACCATGAGCTTCTCAGGGCACCAGCGCCTGGGCTCAGGTTCTTTCCCAGAGCCTGGCACACACAGGTCTCCGTAAACCTGCTAGAGGAAGGATGGCTGACTGCCTGGACACGTGTTACTGTTGCTGCAGCTGAAGCTGCCACGCATTTTCTGATCTTCTTTGCACTGGTTTCTCTCCCACAACGCATTTGACCACCACCCCCCCACCCAAGCCCTTTACTGCAGAGAAAGAGTGAATCACCAACAAGGCCCAGCTCCCATGCCCTGGGGTCAGCCCAGGCTGACCTGCATAGCTCCTCCTTTGCCCCTCAGCTCCTTTCCCAAGAGCGCTCCCTCAGTCAGTCACTCCAGCAAATTCTAATCTATCTCTTTGTCAACTACAAATGGGCACTCGCCATGGACACTTGCCATCTACCACCACAAGGATTAAGTTAGGTGCTGCTACAGCTACTGACCTTCAACACTTCCTGAAAGGAGTTCAGGGCGGAGAGCAGAAATGAAGCACTCTGTGCTCTGGGAAAGACCAGCAGACCAGGGCTTCAGATATTAAGATTTTATGACCAATTTTATGAGCTCAATTCTTATATCTCTTCATTTCTAGAAAAGCACTAAAATCCTTTGGTGACTAAAGACTAGCAGAAAGCTTCTGCGAAAAATACATGCTTGACTGCATGTACTCCCACCTCATATCACATTTATATTGACCGTCCCCCTTGCTTCATTAGAGCAGTTTCTCAGAGCCATCTGAAATGCTGTCGCCCGGGGTTATAGTCCTCATTTTGCCCCCAACAAAACTTAACTCTCAACTCAAATGCTGTGCAGTTTTTAAAATTTAATATCTTTTAGACTTTCCCAGAGTAAACAATTATCCCAACCTGAAACCTGAAACATCTTGTTGCAGTTTATAAACTTTCTGAAATGGTAACAGGGCCTCTGCAAAATTTTTAACTGGTGTGAAAACTTCCAGGTGTTCTTACACACACTTCAAGCCCAGAAAGCTATGAAGAACAATACCATAGGTATCAGTAGACTGTATTGATTCTTTGTTAAATGGCAACCCACTCCAGTATTCTTGCTTGGAGAATCTCATGGACTGAGGAGGCTGGTGGGATGCAGTCCATGGGGTCACAAAGAGTCGGACACGACTGAGTGACTTTACTTACTTACTTACTTACTTCAAGGTAGTATTTGGTCCTTTCAAACTTTTAAGGCTCAACTAAGAATTTTATTGTGTTATTTACAGTTTATTTCAAATTATGACTTGCCATCATTTGATCTATAATTTAAAAAACAGGTCATTCTTTAGAAATTATTTCACAATTCTAAAGCCTTGATTAATAACCTAATTACTCTGGGATCTTCAGTGGAGCCCTGTTATCTTGAGAGCACCAAGTTCAAGAATCCTAGAAACTGTAAAGCCTGGAAGAAGCCTGGTCAGTTCACCAGATGGTTACTAGGCAGCTGTGTGACTTTCAGTAAGTCACACTACCTTTCTGAGTTTGTTTCCTCATCTGTGACATGAAAGAGCTTTACTGTCTCATAAAGGGGCTCTTCTTGTTCTAATACTTGTGATTTTTCTAGGCTACTCACAGATAAACGATCTCACGCACAGAAACTCCTGAGGAATACACACACAACAAAAAAAGATTAGAACTGATAAACAAGTTCAATAAGTTTGCAAGATTACTCTATCAATATACAAAAACCAACAGTATGTCTATATACCAGCAAGACACAACTAGAAAATTAAAAAAAAAAAAAAAGGAAAACAGTTCCATTTGCAACAGGGCATCCCTGGTAGCTCAGCTGGTAAAGAATCCGCCTGCAATGCAGAAGACCTGGATTCGATCCCTGGGTTGGGAAGATCCCCTGGAGAAAGGAATGGCTACCCACTCCAGGATTCTGGCCTGGAGAATCCCACAGACTGTATAGTCCATGGGGTCACAAAAAGTCAGCCATGACCGAGCAACTTTCACTTCACTTCCATTTGAAACAGCACCCAGTATAACAAAATTTGAGAAAACTTTATTGAAGGAAGTTATTTTCCAGGCAAGAATACTGGAGTGGATTGCCATTTCCTTCTCCAGGGAAACTTCCCAACTCAGGGATCAAACCCGCTCTCCTGCACTGCAGGCAGATTCTTTACCATCTGAGCTACCAGGGAAGCTCCTCAAAGGAAGTTAAAGAAGACCTAAATAAAGAGAAAACTATCCCATGTTCATAGATCAGAATATTTGATATTGTTACAATGGCAACAGTACTCAAAACAATTTTCAGATTCAGTACAATTACTATCAAAATCCAAGCTGCTTTTGCAGAGATTGGCAAACTGATCCCATATCTCATATGGAAATGGAAGGGACCCAGAACAGCCAAAACAATCTGGAAAAAGAAAATGAAGTTGGAAGACTCGCATTATTCAATGTCAAAATGTAATACAAAGCTACAGCATTTAAATCAGTGCAGTACTGAACTTCCCTGGTGGGCCAGTGGTTAAGAATCTGCCTGCTAATGCAGCAGACAAGGGTTTGATTCCTGGTCCTCTCCACATGCTGCAGAGCAACTAAGCCTGTGCACCACAACTATTGAAACTCACAAGCCTAGGCCCGTGCTCCGCAACAAGAGAAGCCTGTGCACGCAACTAGAGCAGCCCCTGCTTGCTGCAAGGCGAGAAAGCCCACACACAGCAACAAAGACTCAGTACAGCCAAATTAAATAAATAAAATTTAGAATACATACATAAATCAATGTGTTACATTGAAACAAAACAGTGCAGTACCAGCATAAGGATAGAAGTCTAATCAACGGAATAGAATGGAGAGTCCAGAAATGAATCTTCACATTTAACGTCAATTGATTTTCCTATGAAGGTACCCAGACAGCTGAACAGGGAGAGTCTCTTCAATAAACAGTGCTGGGATGACAGCATTTCCACACGCAAAAGAATGAAATTGGATTACTGCCTCATATCATATGGAAAATTAACAAAAAGTAGATTATAGATAAAAATGAAAGTTAAGACTATAAAAACTTTAGGAAAAACACAGTATATTTTCGTGATCTTGGATGAGTTTCTTAGATATGACACCAAAACGCAAGTAACAAGAAAAAAATTGGTAAGTTGGATTTCATCCAAATCTAAAACATTTGAGCTTCAAGAGTAAAGTGAAAAGATAACCAACAGATTGAGAGAAAAATTTTGCAATTAATGTATCTGACAGGGGACTTTATAACCAAGATATATAAAAAACTCTCACAACTCAACAGTGAAAAGACAAATAGCCCGATTTGAAAATGGGCAAAGGAAAACAAAAACACTCCTCTCTTAAAAAAAAAGTGGGCAAAGGGTTTGAATGGAATCAACACTTCTCCAAAGAAATATACAAATGGTTAGTAAGCATGCGAAAAGATGCCCAACATCATTAGTCAATAGGGAAATGCAAATGACAACCACAATGAGGTACCATGTCACACCCACTTCACACCTATAATAAAACAGACAGACAGACACACACACAAAGACGCTACAAATGTTGATGAAGATGAAGCAGATTAGAACTTTCCTACATTGCTGGTGGGAAATGTAAAATGGTTCAGCCACTTTGGAAAACAGTCTGGCAGTTCCTAACAAGATAAACACAGTGTTATCATGGGACCCAGCCATTCCACTTTTAAGTATAAGAGAATGGAAAATTTTTACTCAAACAAAAATCTGTACACAAATGTACACAGTATCATTATTCAAAGTACCAAAGAGTGGAAACAACCCAAACATCCATCAGTCGAGGAATAAACACCATGTGGCATGTCCACACCGCAGAATATTATTCAACAATGAAAAGGAATTTGTTCCATGTAACGTGATCCATGTTACAATATAGCTAAACTTGGAAAACATTATACTCAGTGAAAAGGAGCTAATCACAAAAACCAAAATCCATTTGATTCCACTCATAGGAAATGTCCAGAACAGGCAGATTCAGAGATAGAAAGAGGGTTAGCAGTTGCCAGAGGCCGGGGGCACAGGCTGTGTGGACAGAGGGGCAAAGAATGTAAAGTGACGACTAATAGCTTTCAGCTTTCATTTGGGTGAGGAAAATGTTCTCAAATCTGACAGTAGCATGAACGTACAACTTTATGAATATACTAAAAGCCGCTGAATTGTACACTTTAGAAAGGAAAATTGTATGGCACGTGAGTAGTATCTCACATATCAGTTTTCTGTTCTAGAAAAATGTAACAAGGGAAACTGCTCATATCAATGTTAAATGGAAAAGCTCTGATATATAATTACCATCAGGTTTATGGTGAAAATATATTGGAGATAAATGGAAAAACACTGGAAGCATAAACACCTAAATCTCAATAGTAGTTTGCCTTTAGATAATCAGGAACCCAATCCATCCCCATTTTCCCGAATATACTTTTCTCTACTTCTTAAACCACAGCGGCCAAGCTAGTTTGTGTCTGGCCTGTGTTCCTTCCTTTTCAGCATCCTTGTGATCTTATTCCTGGATCTGCCTCCAGAGAACCCAACCCAAGACACAAGGCATGTGCGTCATTCCTACTCTGTAAAGCACTTCCATGTCTAAAGTGGTATTTTCTTCTTCCAATCCGGCAAGGTCAATGTTATCAGCTGCATTTTTCAAAAAGAATTGAGGCTCAGGACAGCTAAATGCATGGCAGTGGTCCATCCAATTCGTGAATTTGTCCACAAAAAACAAATTTCATGATGCCATTTTACTTACAGGTGCTTCACTAAAAACTGGGGCAGAGGAAAGAGCAGACGTGGAGGCTCGGGGCTCTGGGTCTGGCCGAGCGGCTTCCAGACTTTCCTGTTCCCCGGGGTTCCTCTTCTATGAAGTGAAGGGTCAGCTGAGAACAAGCCCTCAGCTGTCTTCCAGCTCTGAAGGATGGTGAGTCCTCAGCTGTCTCAGAAAGCATTCCATGGTCTGTTCCAAACACACCTCTCTAAATGTTACCCTGCATGCGTGCTGGGTCAGTTGTGTTCAACTTTTTGCGAACTGTAGCTCTCCAGCTCCTCTGTCCGTGGGATTTCCCAGGCAAGAATACTGGAATGGGTTGCCATGTCCTCTTCTAGGGAATCTTCCCAACCCAGGGACTGAACCTGCATCTCTCATATCTCCTGCCCTGGCAGACAGGTTCTTTAGCCACTGAGCCACCTGGGAAGCTCAAACACTAACCCCGGTGATGGCTCTTCTGTGGCTAGACGGCCCCAACAAAGAATGACTGCCCCATAACCAGCAGTCTCCATCAGTAAAGGAATCAGCTGGGTAAGACTTAATCAGGAATTTCAAGAAAATCCCAGAGAAGGATAAAATGCTTCACTCATAAAAAGACACACACACACACAAACTGACAGAAAAATTGGGATATGGGTTTCCCAGAGTCTACAGAGTGCTGAGTAATTGAATATTCACTGTTTTTATAAAGTTGAAAAATGAAGTTTGTTGCTCAGACACAAAAAGGAATGCAATTATACCATTTGCAGAGACATAAATGGACATAGAGATTTTCATACTAAGTGAACTAAGTCAGAAAGAAAAAAACAAATATCATATATTAATTCATGTATGTGGAATCTAAAAAATGGTACAGATGAACCTATTTGCAAAGCAGAAATAGAAACACAGACACAGAGAACAAAGGACAGATACCAAGGGGGAAAGGGCCAGGTGGGAGGAATTGGGAGGTTGAGATTGACATATATATACTATTGAGACTATGTATAAAATAGATAACTAATGAGAACCAGCTGTACAGCACAGGGAACTCAATGCTCTCTGGTGACCTAAATGGGCAGGAAATCCAAAAAAAGAGAGGATAAATGTATATATATGGCTGATTCACTTTGCTGTACAGCAGAAACTAACTCAACACTATAAAGCAACTATATTCCAATACAAATTTTTTTAAAAAACGATGCCTGGGAGCTTCCCTGGTAGCTAAGTGGTAACGAATCCACCTGCCAATGCAGGAGACATGGGTTTGATCCCTGATCCAGGAAGATCCCACATGTCATGGAACCACTAAGCCCGTGTGCCACAACTATGAAGCCCGTGCTCTAGAGCCCCAGAGCCTCCACTATTGAGCACACTTGTCCTGGAACTCATGCCCTGATACAAGAGAGGCCCCCACAGGGAGAAGCCCGCTCACCACAACTCGAGAAAAGCCGACACAGCAACGAAGGTCCAGCACAGCCTCAAATAAATAAATAAACAAATAAAACAAAAACGATGCCTGGACGGCTCCTGTGACGGGTGACTAGAGCATGGCTCTGAACTCTGCCAGGAAACGTGGTGCTTCAGCCTGGGTTTCCTAGAAGCCCTTCTTGTCCAGGGCAGTCCACTGATGCATTAAAACACTCACAGAAACCGTGTTTCCCAAGGCCTCTTCTGGGTCTCATTTCAGGAATGACCGGGCCTCCAGTGATTTTTAACAAAGATGTGAGGAATATTTTTCTCAGTCAGTGGTATGCTAAACATGAAAGCTCACCTCATCATCATCCATGAGATTTTCCTTAGCAAAGTCATACAGCTCTTTCTGGAGCACGGTCACGTTAAAGAACTGGACTGCTTCCTGTTCAGACACAAACAGAGAACAGTGTGTACAACCAACCACTTAACAGGAAAACTGGGGTGCAGAGGGAACAAGGGGTTGGGGTTTCTCTGTGAGGGGATGATGAAAATATGCAAAATTAAATAGTGGCAACAGCCACGCAGCACTGTGAATACAAGAAAATCTCTGAATTGTGCACTTAAAATGCATGAACTTTCAACTATATGAATTATGTCTCAATTTGAAAAACAGGGGCCAATCCTGAGTGAATGAAAGAGAAATGTATGTGTGTGTGTCTGAACAGTGAGGTTGAAGGAAGATGTATGTACAGCAAACCAAAATAGCCGGCACAAATCTCAATGAAAATACAACTTAAGGGCACATGAGAAAAGATCCTCTGAAAGTGATAAATAATCCACAACTTTCCCTGAACACGTGCAAAACTGTGTGTGTGCATCAAAAGAATGAAATGATGATCCATCCATAAACAACCCTGCCATGGAGTTATTAATTACAAATACATATATATATATGATACGGGAGTAACAAGGGAAGCATTCATGATGAAATTCTTAGAACACACAAAGCAAGTTGTAAAACAGTATGTAGGACCCCATTTTTGTACAAATAAAGAATTACATGCTGCATATACGCCAAACATACAGCTTTACCACAGCATGAGAAAACAGAACAGAAAATCAAGAGGCAGTGTCAATTCCTAACTGAAATGTTTCTGCAGTGCTTGAAATTTCAGGAGAGTTTGCGGATTTAGAAAAGAGAACAAAGTGGTAAAGTGTTAAAAGACAAAAAAGCGACAGAAGCAAGTTGAGATGCCCTTGTTTCTGAAACAGCCCTTCTCTTCAGATGCCAAGCTGTCTCCCGGAAGTGGGATAAAGACGAGGGCGGAAGTGCGCCGCCCGCTGCGCCGGCGCTCACCGGTCTGGGCTGGAAATGCTCGTCCGCCAGCGCCCACTTGTCCCTGTGGTACTGATAGTACACCAGGTTCTGCTGCATGACCTTGTCGCTCTGGTCAAAGAGCAGGTAGCTGACCGCACAGGGCGCCGCATTCTTCAGGTCGTTCACTGTGGGCGGAAGAGAGAAAACAGGAACAGGAAGTCAGCCAGCCTCTGAGGAGAGAACAGGTCTCCGGTGAAGAACAGCTTCCAGGAGAAAAAGGTCACCACCAAGCCCCCTCTCCAAGCCCCTCCGACAGAACTCCTGCAATGACGATAAAAACCCAAAAACTCAGGAATGAACAGGCCGTAGACAGGATCTCCAGGGAAAAGTGGAATCCATTTGTGAAAATGAGAGAAGTTCCTCGGTACACAGAGGCCAAGGCAGAAGTAACTAATCAGTCCCCGTCCGGCCACGTGACCTGGGCTGGTGTCACATCCCTGGGGCCTGAGCAGGCCTGTCTGGAGGCTCAACTCTCATGGGGCTGACGGAGGATGTGCAAGCAAATGAGCCCCCTTTGCTCCTGTACTGCCCGCTCCCCTCTTGATGGGACCACAAACTCCAAAGCCAGGCAGGCCCACAAGAAGCCCAGGGCACCCAAAGATCTGTGGACCCTCCTGGGCTGGAAGAGCTTCGTAGAGTCACCTGGTCTCCCCTCCTCGCGTCCTGGTGCTGGGTTCCCACCTCCACCCTCCTTCCTGAGAGCCGCCCCCACCTACGGAGGAGGTGCTCCCTCAGCAGAGCGGTTTTCCAGGTGCTGAGATTTCTCCATGGGGGGAAAGGGAAAGGGAAGAAGGAATGAAACACCGCACCCTGGGCGTTTCTTCTGGCACATTCCTCTCTCCTTGACAACCCAGGAACAGGACTTCCCTAAGGCTCTGTCTGCCCAGGTAACCAGCTCTGGCTGTGAAGTCAGATCTGTTACCTCGTGGCCTTTTCCCATAACTACAACTTTAAAACCCCCACTCAAGGCCATTTCCTGTTCATCAGTCCTGCAAGGACTGGAAATGACACCTACCTTCAAGAAATGTTCTGCAGTAGGCTATGAAAAAATATTCAACACTGGGCCGACTTTCAAAAAGCCAACTTCAAAAGGTAAATTTCATTCATACAGTGTTTTCAAAAGTAATGGAAAAGCTGCTCCACATGACTCAGTTCAGTTCAGTCACTCAGTCATGTCTGAGTCTTTACAACCCCATGGACGCAGCATGTCTGGCTTCCCTATCCATCATCAACTCCCAGAGCTTGCTCAGACTCATGACTACTATTATATGTATGTGACATATATCCATATGACGACTATTAGAGAAAGGCAAATCAAAAATGCAAGGAGGAATCACCCCACACCCGTCAGCATGGCTATCCGCAAATGGTCTGTATGCAGACAACAAATGCAGAGACAGAGTGCAGCAAAGGGAATCCTCCAACCAGGTTGTTGCGAATGTAAATTGGGTATCAGCCACTCTGGAGAACAGTGTGGAAGTTCATTAAAAAAACTATATGATTTCGGCCACCCCAGTCCTGGGCATGGAACTGGAGAAAACCAGAATTCCAAGAGACAAGTGCACCCAGCACTTAGTGCAGCCCTGATTACAACAGGCAAGACAGGGAAGTCACCACAGTGTCCATCGACAGATGAACGGAAAAAGAAGAGATGCCGCATGTTTACAACAGAATATTACTCAGCCATACAAAGGATGAAATGATGCCACTGGCAGCCACACTGACAGACCCAGACATGATCACACCGAGTGAAGTAAGTCAGACTGGGAAAGACAAATGGTATACAAGATCACTTAGATTTGGAATCTAAAAAATAATAAGAATTAATTCATTTATGCAACAAAAGGAGACTCACAGAGTTGGAAAACAAACTTATGATCCACAAAGGGGAAATTAGGGCAGAAGGGATGAATTAGGAGGTTAAGATTAAGAGATGCACTCTCTTATGTATAAAACAGATAATCGAGAGAGACCTACTATACACCACAGGGAACTCCGTGAAATACGCTGTAAAACTACTGGGAAAGGATCTGAAAAATAATACATCCATGTGTGTGCATAACTGAACCAATTTGCTGTACAACTCCAACAAACACTATAGTATAAATCAGTTCTATTTCAGTTCTATTTAAAAATTTTTTTAATTAAAAAAAGCAGTGCCTACCATATTGCCCTCAGGGCTTGGGGACCCGGGCTGGTGTCACATCCTTGCACCCTGAGAGCCTGGGTCTCAAGACTGGACTCTCATGGGGCTGAGGGAGCTGGGGACTACATGCCATCAAAGCAGAGCCCCTTGGACCTGTAAGGACTGGTCCCCTCTAGATGGGACCACAATCTCCAGATGCAGGCGGGCCCTTCAGAAGCTACATGAAGCCCAGAGCATCCAAAGACTGGTGGGCCCTCAGGCTGGAGGAGCTTCCAGAAGCTAGCAGGTCTCCTGGACGTGTCCTGGTGAGGGAACTCAGCACCAACCTCGGACGACATCACCCTCAGCAGAGTGGTTTTGCAGGGGCTGGGAGTTGTCTGTGGGGAGAAGGGGTAAAGGAACGAGACACAGGCCCCTGGGCATTTCTCCTGGCACCTTCTGCTCCCTTGACAACCTAGGAATTGACTGGCTTTCCTGAGGTTCTGGCTGCCCAGGTAACCAGACCTGGGTGTGAGGAAGTGCTGCTATCTTGTGGCTGTTTATTGTTACTACAACTTTAAAACCAAGGTTTATGGCACCCACTCCAGTCCTCTCGCCTGGAAAATCCCATGGACAGAGGAGCCTGGTGGGCTGCAGTCCGTGGGGTCGCTAAGAGTTGGATATGACTGAGCGACTTCACTTTCATTTTTCACTTTCATGCATTGGAGAAGGAAATAGCAACCCACTCCAGTGTTCTTGCTTGGAGAATCCCAGGGACGGGGGAGCCTGGTGGGCTGCCGTCTATGGGGTTGCACAGAGTTGGCCACGACTGAAGTGACTTACTGCAAATGACACCTGCCCTCAAGAAATGCCCAGGGGTAGGTCACAGGGAAAAAAGTCAAAACAAGGTCGACTTTCAAGAAGGCTGCTTCAAAATGCAAATTTTACCCATACTGTTAGAAACAAAGTATGAAAAAGATGCTCTAAATGTCAATCAGAACTACAAGGAGGTATTAACTTGCACCAGTCAGAATGGTCATCAGGAAAATGTCTATAAACACTAAATGCGGAGACAGAGTGGAGCAAAGGAAACCCTCCTACAATGTTCTTGTGAATTTAAATCTCGAGGAACTCCGGAGAACATCGTGAGGTCTTTCAAAACCACTAAATAAAAATAGAGTGGGCATATGATTTGGCCACCCCACTCCTGTACAAGTGGAGAAAACGGAATTTCAAGAAACACGTGCATCCCAACATTCGGTGCAGCACTGCTTACAACAAAATGTCAATCAGAACTACAAGGAGGTATTAACTTGCACCAGTCAGAATGGTCATCAGGAAAATGTCTATAAACACTAAATGCGGAGACAGAGTGGAGCAAAGGAAACCCTCCTACAATGTTCTTGTGAATTTAAATCTCGAGGAACTCCGGAGAACATCGTGAGGTCTTTCAAAACCACTGAATAAAAATAGAGTGGGCATATGATTTGGCCACCCCACTCCTGTACAAGTGGAGAAAACGGAATTTCAAGAAACACGTGCATCCCAACATTCGGTGTAGCACTGCTTACAACACCCAGGAATGGAAGCCACAGCAGTGCCCATCGTTAGATGAACAGAAACCCATGTGGCCCATGTATACAATGGAGTAGTACTCAGCCATAAGGAAGGATGAAATGATGCCGTTGGCAGCCACCTGGATGGACCTAGACACGGTCATACTAAGTGAAGTAACTCGGACTGAGAAAGACAAATATTGTATGAGATCACGTACAGTTGGAACCCCAAAACTGATACAAATAATTTATGTAACACAAGGAGACTCACAGGTTCAGAACCAATGTATGATTCTATAAGGGGAAATTGGAGTGGGAGGGATGAAGTAGGAGGTTAGGATTAACAGATACACTCTCATATACATAATATAGAAAATTAAAAAGGACCTCCTGTACAGCACAGGGAACGGTGAAACACTCTAACAACCCATAAGGGAAAAGGATCCAAACACAAGACTTATGTGTGTGCATCACTGAACCAATTTGCTGGACACCTCAAACATCATTCTTGACAACCCAAGAACTGACTTTCCTGACGCTCTGGCTGTCCAGGTGACCAGACCTGCACATGAAGTGGTGCTGCCTCCTTGTGGTCATTTCTCATTACTACAACTTTAAAACAGGCTTTTATGCGCAGTTAAGTGGGCTTTAGGAAGCATCACTACCAAAAAGCTAGTGGAGGTGATGGAACTCCAGTTAAGCTACTTCAGATCCTGAAAGATGATGCTGTGAAAGTGCTGCACTCAATACGCCAGCAATCTGGAAATCTCAGCAGTGGCCACAGGACTGGAAAAGGTCAGTTTTCATTCCAGTCCCAAAGAAAGAACGCCAAAGAGTGTTCAAACTACCACTCAATTGCACTCATTTTACACGCTGGCAAAGTAATAGTCAAAATTCTCCAAGCCAGGCTTCAACAGTACGTGAACCGAGAATTTCCTGATATTCAAGCTGGATTTAGAAAAGGCAGAGGAACCAGAGATCAAATTGCCAACATCCGTTAGATCATAGTAAAAACAAGAGAGTTCCAGAAAAACATCTACTTCTGCTTCATGGACTACGTTAAAGCCTTTGACTGTATGGATCACAACAAACTGTGGAGAATTCTTCAAGAGACGGGAATATCAAACCATCTCACCTGCCTCCTGAGAAATCTGTATGCAGGTTGAGAAGCAACAGTTAGAACCAGACATGGAACACAGACTGGTTCCAAATTGGGAAAAGAGTATGTCAAGGCTGTATATTGTCACCCTGCTTATTTAACTTATATGCAGAGTACATCATGCAAAATGCCGGGATGGATGAAGCACAAGCTAGAATCAAGATTGCCAGGAGAAATATCCATAACCTCAGATATACAGATGACACCCCCCTTAAGAAAGCAAAGAGGAACTAAAGAGCCTCTTGATGAAAGTGAAAGAGGAGAGTGAAAAAGCTGGCTTAAATCTCAACATTCAAAAAACTAAGATCATGGCATCCAGTCCCATCACTTCATGGCAAACAGATAGGGAAACAATGGAAACAGTGAAAGACTTTATTTTGAGGGGCTCCAAAATCACTGCAGATGGTGACTGCAGCCATGAAATTAAAAGACGCTTGCTCCTTGGAAGAAAAGCTATGACCAACCTAGACAGCATATTAAAAAGCAGAGACATTACTTTGCTGACAAAGGTCCGTCTAGTCAAAGCTATGGTTTTCCAGTAGTCATGGATGGATGTGAGAGTTGGACTATAAAGAAAGCTGAGTGCCAAAGAATTAATGCTTTTGAACTGTGGTACTGGAGAAGAATCTTGAGAGTCCCTTGAACTGCAAGGAGATCCAACCAGTCCATCCTAAAGGAAATCCACTCTGAATATTCATTGGAAGGACTGATGCTGAAGCTGAAGCTCCAATCCTTTGGCCACCTGATGCAAAGAACTGACTCACTGGAAAAGACCCTGATGCTGGGAAAGACTGAAGGCAGGAGGAGAAGGGGATGACAAAGGATGAGATGGTTGGATGGCATCACCGACTTGATGGACATGAGTTTGAGCAAGCTCTGGAAGTTGGTGATAGACAGGGAAGCCTGGCGTGCTACAGTCCATGGAGTTGCAAAGAATTGGACCTGACTGAGCAACTGAACTGAACTTGACCTGCCTCCTGAGAAATCTGTAGGCAGGTTGAGAAGCAACAGTTAGAACCAGACATGGAACACAGACTGGTTCCAAATTGGGAAAAGAGTGTGTCAAGGCTGTATATTGTCACCCTGCTTATTTAACTTATATGCAGAGTACATCATGCAAAATGCCGGGATGGATGAAGCACAAGCTAGAATCAAGATTGCCAGGAGAAATATCCATAACCTCAGATATACAGATGACACCCCCCTTAAGAAAGCAAAGAGGAACTAAAGAGCCTCTTGATGAAAGTGAAAGAGGAGAGTGAAAAAGCTGGCTTAAATCTCAACATTCAAAAAACTAAGATCATGGCATCCAGTCCCATCACTTCATGGCAAACAGATAGGGAAACAATGGAAACAGTGAAAGACTTTATTTTGAGGGGCTCCAAAATCACTGCAGATGGTGACTGCAGCCATGAAATTAAAAGACGCTTGCTCCTTGGAAGAAAAGCTATGACCAACCTAGACAGCATATTAAAAAGCAGAGACATTACTTTGCTGACAAAGGTCCGTCTAGTCAAAGCTATGGTTTTTCCAGTAGTCATGGATGGATGTGAGAGTTGGACTATAAAGAAAGCTGAGTGCCAAAGAATTAATGCTTTTGAACTGTGGTACTGGAGAAGAATCTTGAGAGTCCCTTGGACTGCAAGGAGATCCAACCAGTCCATCCTAAAGGAAATCCACTCTGAATATTCATTGGAAGGACTGATGCTGAAGCTGAAGCTCCAATCCTTTGGCCACCTGATGCAAAGAACTGACTCACTGGAAAAGACCCTGATGCTGGGAAAGACTGAAGGCAGGAGGAGAAGGGGATGACAAAGGATGAGATGGTTGGATGGCATCACCGACTTGATGGACATGAGTTTGAGCAAGCTCTGGAAGTTGGTGATAGACAGGGAAGCCTGGCGTGCTACAGTCCATGGAGTTGCAAAGAATTGGACCTGACTGAGCAACTGAACTGAACTTGCCTTCAAAAATCCTGCAGGGCTGGAAATACACCTGCCTTCAAGAAATGCCCCAGGGAAGGTCAGGGGAAAAAAAAAATTCAAATAGGGCCAACTTTTAAGAAGCCAATTTAAAGATGTAAATTTCAATCACACTGTTTGAAAAGAAAAAACAAACAAACAAAAAAAACAGTGGTAAAAGTGCTCCACAAAGCTATTATTAGAAAAACGCAAATCAGAACTGCAAGAAGGTAACCGCTCACACCAGTCAGAATGGCCATCAGCAAAACATCTATAAACAGTAAATGTGGAGATGGGGTGGAGCAAAGGGAACCCTCCTAAGCTCTGGAGAACAGTGTGGACGTTCTTTTAAAACTGAAAACAAAGCAGGGAAAAGGATCCATGCCACTCCTGGGAGTATAACCTGAGAAAAGTAAATTTCAAAAGACACATGCACCCCATTGTTCAGTGCAGCACTGTTCACAACACTCAAGGCATGGAAGCCAGTGCAGCGTCCATCGACAGGTGAACAGAAAAAGATGTGGCACGTGTATACGATGGAATGTCACTCAGCCAAAAGAGAGAGACAGCGACTCCCCTGGGAGCCATATGGATGGACCCAGACGTGATCGTCGGCAGTGAAGCCAATCAGACTGAGAAATACACATGTCATATGAGACCATCTGCAGATGGAATCTGAAAACTGATGCAAACAAATTCATATACGCAAAGCAAAGACACTCACGGAGTTACAAAACAAACATATGATGCCCAAAGAGGAAATCAGAGCAGGAGGGATGAGTTAGGAGGTTGGGATCAACATATATACTCAAATGTCACTCAGCCAAAAGAGAGAGACAGCGACTCCCCTGGGAGCCATATGGATGGACCCAGACGTGATCGTCGGCAGTGAAGCCAATCAGACTGAGAAATACACATGTCATATGAGACCATCTGCAGATGGAATCTGAAAACTGATGCAAACAAATTCATATACGCAAAGCAAAGACACTCGCGGAGTTACAAAACAAACATATGATGCCCAAAGAGGAAATCAGAGCAGGAGAGATGAGTTAGGAGGTTGGGATCAACATATATACTCTCACATACATAAAACAGATAATCTAGAGGGACCTATTATACAGCCCAGGGAACTGTGCTCAACACTCTGTAATATAAGGGAAGAGAATAAAAAAAAATCCACCACTGAATCAAGATGCTATATACCTAAAACATATCCAATAGTAAAATTCTACTCCATCTAAGATAAAATATTTAAAAACCCAGTGCCTGCCATATTCCCCTAGGGCCTGGGGGCCCCAGCAGGCTAGGGTCTGAGAGCAGGAGGGATGAGTTAGGAGGTTGGGATCAACATATATACTCTCACATACATAAAACAGATAATCTAGAGGGACTTATTATACAGCCCAGGGAACTGTGCTCAACACTCTGTAATATAAGGGAAGAGAATAAAAAAAAAAATCCACCACTGAATCAAGACGCTATATACCAAAAACATATCCAATAGTAAAATTCTACTCCATCTAAGATAAAATATTTAAAAACCCAGTGCCTGCCATATTCCTCTAGGGCCTGGGGGCCCCAGCAGGCTAGGGTCTGAAGACGGGACTCTCACGGGGAGGAGGGACGGAGCTGGGAGGAGGGACGGAGCTGGGAGCTGTGTGCCAGCAAAGCAGCACCCCTTAGATCTGTAGTCCCTGGAATCCTACCGATTAGACCACAATCTCCAGATCCAGGCAGGCTCATTAAAAGCCACAGGAAGCCCAGTGCACCTAAAGACTGGTGAACTCTTCAAGCTGCAAGAGCTTGGAAAAGTCACCTGGTCCCTCCCCATGTCCTGGGCTTCCTACCACCAGCCTCCGATGACAGCACCCTTAGCACTGCGGTTTTTCAGGGGCTGGGATTTCTCCGTGGGGTAAAAGGGTTAGGGAAGAAGGAATGAAACACAAGCGCTGGGAGTTTCTTCTGGCACATTCTGCTCTCCTTGACAACTCAGGAAGACGACTTTTCTGAGGCTCTGGCTGCCCAGGTAACCAGACCTGGGTGTGAAGAAGTGCTGCCTCCTTGTGGCCGGTTCTCTTTACTACAGCTTTAAAACACCTAGGCTAACGGACACTTTGACTTCAATAACTCTGCGGGGCTGCAAATGACACCTGCCTTCAAGAAATGCCCTGGGGTAGATCACGGGGAAAAAAAGTCAAAACAAGGTCGACTTTCAAGAAGCCTGCTTCAAAATGTAAATTTAACTCTTACTGTTTGAAACAATAACGTATGAAAAAGATGCAATGCTCTAAAGTGAATCACAGCCGTGAGGAGGCACCAACACACAGCAGTCAGGATAGCAATCAGCAAAACATCTACAAACAGTAAATTCAGAGACAGGGTGGAGCAAAGAGAACCTTCCTGCAAGGTCTAGTGAATGTGAATTGATAACAGGGACTCTGGAGAACACCGTGAGGTTCTTTCAAAACTATTGAATAAAAATAGAGCGGGCATATGATTTGGCCACCCCACTCCTGGGTGTACAAGTGGAGAAAACTGAATTCAGAAGACACATGTACCCCAACGTTCAGTGCAGCGCTGCTTACGACATCCCAGGGATGGAAGCCACCGCAGTGTCCATCGTTAGCAGGAAACGATGTGGCCCGTGTATACAGTGGAATATTATTCAGCCGTAAGGAAGGAGAGATGGTGAAGGCCAGCGAAGCCTGGTGTGCTGAAGTCCACAGAGGCAACCTGCAAGGTCTAGTGAATGTGAATTGATAACAGGGACTCTGGAGAACACCGTGAGGTTCTTTCAAAACTATTGAATAAAAATAGAGCGGGCATATGATTTGGCCACCCCACTCCTGGGTGTACAAGTGGAGAAAACTGAATTTCAGAAGACACATGTACCCCAACGTTCAGTGCAGCGCTGCTTACGACACCCCAGGGATGGAAGCCACCGCAGTGTCCATCGTTAGCAGGAAACGATGTGGCCCGTGTATACAGTGGAATATTATTCAGCCGTAAGGAGAGATGGTGAAGGCCAGCGAAGCCTGGTGTGCTGAAGTCCACAGAGGCACAAAGAGTCGGACATGACCGAGCGACGGAACAAGAAAGGATGAAATGATGCCATTGGCAGACATCCGGATGGACCTAGACACAATCACACTGAGTGAAGTAACTTGGACTGAGAAAGATAAGTATCGTATGAGATCGCTTACAGTTGGAACCCAAGAACTGACAGAAATGAATTCATTTATGTAACACAGGGAGACTCACTGAGTTTCAAAACAAACATGATTTCCAAAGGGCAAATTAGGGTGGGAAGGATGAATTAGGAGGTTGGGATTAATAGATACATTCTCATATACATAATTCAGAGGGTCAGAAAGGACCTCCTGTATAGCCAAGGAAACTGTGCAACACTCTAACAGCCCTCAAGGGAAAAGGATCCAGAAAACAATACATCTCTGTGTCTGTGTACCACGGAGTCAAGTTGCTGTACACCTCAAACACAACGCTGTAAGTCCACATAAACTAAAAATTACATGAAAAAGGAAAAGCAGGGCCCACCATACTGCCCTCAGGCCGTAGGGGCTGGGGCTGGTGTCACATCCCCGCAGCCTGAGAGGCCTGGGTCTCAAGACTGGACTCGCACGGGGCTGAGGGAGCTGGGGACTACGTGCCATCAAAGCAGGGCCTCTTGGACCTGCAGGGCCAGGTCCCCTCCAGATGGGACCACAATCTCCAGATGCAGGGAGGCTCTTCAGAAGCTATGTGAAACCCAGGGCACCCAACGACTGGTGGGACTTCTGGGCTGGAGGAGCTTGCAAAAGCCAGCAGGTCTCCTGGACGTGTCCTGGTGAGGGAACTCGGTACCAGTCTCAGATGACAGCAGCCTCGGCAGAGAGGTTTTGCAGGGGGCTGGGATTTCTCCGTGGGGTGAAGGGAAAGAAGGAGTAGAATGAATGAGACACAGCCCCTGGGCATTTCTTCTCCCACAGGGCGCTATCCTTGACCACCCAGGAACAGACTTTCCTGAGGCTGTGTCTGCCCAGGTGACCAGACGGGGCGTGAAGTAGTGCTGCCACCTTATGGCCTCATCCCACAACTACAACTTATTTAATTTAAAAAAACCTTGTGTATGGACCCTTTCTATTCACTAACCCTGTGGGGCTGGAAATGACACTTGCCCTCAAGAGATGGTGGCTCAAAGGATAAAGCATCTGCCTGCAATGCAGGAGACCCGGGTTCAATCCCTGGGTTTGGAAGATCGCCTGGAGAAGTGCAGGGAGCCAGCACTAGGAGTCCTGCCCATGGCAAAGGTCATGAGGTTAAGGGGCCCGACAGGCAAAGGCGAGTCGGGCCTTAAGGGAGCCTTGCTGGATCTGCTCGTGTGTCTGCCTGCCTTATTGCATTGTGCTTTTTGCCTACTTTTCTGACATTATACAGGGGGCTATCCCCCACCACCTCTCTCTGAAAAGGAGTTAACTTAGGACTCCAGTTAATAAATCTCCTGGGCGTGACAAGGGTGTTTCAGTCCAAAAACCTCTCTGTTGGCAGACTAGCTTGTGTGACAGGATTATCCACACTCTTGCTACTACATACATGATTGTTTACAACCTCTCAACCATAAGCAGCACAGAGAGTTTGGAGTATTTTGAAAGTCTTAGTTAGCATAGGGTTTTTCCTAAAGATAAAAATCATGTTGGTGAAGGGTTTCATTACTGAGCTAATGATTGCCGCCAGGCCTCCATATCCTTAGGCACCTGGGAGTATGTTAATCGATGTAATTGGAGTGTAGAAAAAGAAATATAGTAGTTTTGATGTTAGCAATACTAGACTTTTGAGTTAATGAATTTTCTCTTTTGTTATAGATCACTGTACTCCTCTTTCTCTGTTATAAATCACTGTGTCCTTGCTATGTAAAAATGTAACTTTATCACTATCTTAAGACTAAATAGATCTTAAGGGGAAACAAGTTTTGATAGATTAACCTTTATCAATAGAAAGAAAGGTGGGGCCATAAAATGTTAATCGGTCTCCAGACCAGAAGATATTGTAAAACAAATGTAAGACCCTTGTAAGAACAAGATATGCTGAGAACACTGTCCTTAGATAAGGGTCGGAGCAGCTGACCCTGCGCGACTGTTTCTTACATTTATCTCTATGTATAACTAAAAGTATAAAAGCGGACCCAGAAAATAAAGAAATGGACCAGTTATTGGAAAGACTGGTCTCCTCATGTCGTTCTTTCTCTCACCTTCTGGCTGAATTCCCATCCAGAGCGTGGAGGCTCACCAAGCCTACTAATTTTGCCGGGGCTTCTAAGATCTGACCAGGGAGGCCTTTGTGTCTCCTCTCCTTCGGGAGAATAGGAAGATGCCTGTGGTCTACGTAGGTGGTGCAAACTCCTTGTCTCGGAGTTTTATTGGTTTTCCACGTAAACCAAGTTATTCAGCCTCTTTCCTCCACTAATATTTCCTACTACACTACTCTTTCCTAATCTCTCTTTATATTTCTAATTAAATAGTTCTTTCTTAGGACGCTGACTCTGTCCCCGCTTCGAATTACCCTGGGTCCACCAGGGCTGGACCCCGGCAGAGAAGGCAATGGCAACCCACTCCAATATTCTTGCCTGGAGAATCCTATGGACAGAGGAGCCTGGCAGGCTACAGTCCACAGGGTTGCAAAGAGTCGGACACGACTGAGAGACTTCACTTTCTTTTTTTCTTTCTTGAGAAATGACCTGGGGTAGGGCAAAAAAAATCAAAACATGGCCAACTTTCAAAAAGCCAATTTAAGAGGTACCTTTCACTCAGATGGTTTGAAAAGATTAAAAAAAAAAAAAAAGTGGAAAAGATGCTCCACAAGGCTATTGTTAGAGAAATGCAAATATGACCTGCAAGGAGATATCACTTCACACCAGTCAGAATGGCCGTCAGCAAAACGTCTAGAAACGATAAATGTGGGGATAGCGTGGGACACAGAAAACCCTCCTACGCTGCCATCTGGAATGTAAATTCGTAAGAGGCACTCTGGCGAACAGTATGGAGTTTCTTCAAAAACCTAAAAACAGAGCTGGCACATGATCCCACCACCCCACTCCTGCGTGATAACCGAAGAAAACCAGAATTCTGAAGGACTCATGCACCCCTATGCTTAGTGCAGCCCTGTTTACAACAGCCAAGACATGGAAGCCATCACAGTGTCCATCGGCAGGCGAACAGGAAGAGAAGGTGCGGCACAAGTATACAATGGAATATCACTCAGCCATAAAGAAGGTGAAATGGGGTAGCCACATGGATGGACCCAGACATGATCAAACTAGTGAAGGGAGTCTGGCTGAGAAAGACAGACATCACATGAGGTTGCTTACAGTCATCATCTAAAAATTCATACAAATGAATTAATTTGTGCAGCACAAAGAGACTCACAGAGTTAAAAAAACAAACGTATGATTCCCAAAGAAGAAATTAGGGCGGTAGTGATGAATTAGGATGTTGGGATTAACAGATACACAAAAGGACCTACTGTATAGTACAAAGAAGCCTGCCCAACATTCTGTAACATCGTATACAGGAAAAGGATCTGAAAAACAGCATAACTGAATCAAGCTGCTATACAGCTAAAACACAACACTGTAAATCTAAAATAAAGCAGTGCTTACCACATCCCCTCGGGCCTCGGGGCCCTGGGCTGGTGCCACTTCTCTGGGGCCTGAGCAGGCTTTGGTCTCAAGCTTGAATTCTCATGGGGCTGAAGGAGCTGGGGAGGATGAGCCAAAGAGACCTTTGGACCTATGGTGCCATGTCTGCCCCAGATGGGACCACAATCCAGATTCAGCTAGCCCCTTGAAAAGCTGTTCCAGGTCCAGTGCACCCAAAGATTGGTGGACCGCTGGACTGGAAGAGCTTGAAAAAGTCTCCACGTGTCCTGGCTGGTGGCTGGTTCCCGACTCCAGCCTCCTTCAATTAGTTGTCCCACCTCTGGACAACAGCACCATCAGCCTAGCCCTTTCGCAGGGGCTGGGATTTCTTCGTGATGTGAAAGGTCAGTGGGAAGAAGGAACAAGACACAAGCCTCAGGCCATTTCTTCTTCTATATTCAGCTCTCCTTGACAACCCAGGAAAACTGTTTAAGGCTCTGGATGCCCAGGTAACCAGACCTGGGTATGAAGAAGTGCTGCCCCCTTGTGGCCACTTCCCATAACTACAACTTTTAAACCCTTGCTTATGGACACTTCCTGGACTTCCCTAGTGGCTCAGAGGATAAAAAATCTGCCTGCAAGGCAGGAGACAGGTTCGATCCCTGGGTTGGGAAGATCCGCTGGGGAAGGGAATGGAAATCCCCTCCAGTATTCTTGCCTGGAGAATTCCATGGACAGAGGAATCCGATGGGCTACAGTCCATGTGGTTGCAAAGAGTGAGATACGATTGAGCAACTCACACACTCACATGGACACTTGCTATTTACAAGTCTGTGGGGCTGAAAACAACATCTGCCCCCCAAAAATGCCCCGTGTGGGTCTCGGTAAAAGAATTCAAAACAGGGCTGACTTTCAAAAAGCCAATTTTAAGAGTTACATTTCTCTCACAGTGCTTATTTATATTCCCAAAAACAAAGATTTCTTGCAGAGCAGCAATAAATGCTAACACATCTCGTTTTTTTAGCTATTTTGTCCTTGTCAGTTTCTGATGTACCCGGTGGTTTTTAGAGCAAGTAAAGGTTTCAGAGGCGTGACCAGTGAGTCGCCAGAGCCGGGCCGTGTGCAGTAGAGTGCTGAACTCCAGGGTTCTGGCGTGTTGCCACTGAACCCAGCCTGCTCGGTGGCTGGAAGATCCAAGTTTCAATGTCCATCACAATTAGCTCAGTGAAGTGCTGGCACAGCCTCTCATGAAAATGAAACAAAAACACCAGCTGTATTTTCATCCAACAGAACATGTAGAAACTAAACCCAAGATCGGCAATGTGTTGATAAATGTTTGAATTGGGTGACAGTCACCCCTAGTCCATCAAGCTTCCCTTCTACCTGCCAATGCAGGAGAGATAATAGACCAGGTTTGACCCCTGGGTCAGGAAGATCCCCTGGAGGAGAGCATGGCAACCCACTCCAGAATTTTGCTTGAGAACCCCATGGAAGGAGGAGCCTGGCGGGCACAGTCCAGAGGGTCACAGAGAGTCAGACACGACTGAGGCAACTTAGGACGCACCCCCTAGTTTATTATACCATCCTTTCTAATATGTTTTTTCAATCTTCAGAAATAAAAAAGAAGTACATAATTTTCCGTAATTCTCATTAAAATAAGATCTTTCCGACTGTGGATAAATATAACCAGTAGTTAAATCTGGGGTCGGGTGAGAGGGAGCAAGGAGATTAGAAGGGGTGACGTGCTTGACGTTTTTCTGTGTATCTCTGTGGTGTTTAGTTTATTGCACTAAACCTATACTACAAGCCTTTTTAGGGAAAAAAAAAACAGTTACCTTAAACCAGGTACTTATTTTTAAAAAGAAGGCTCTTTTGTCCGGGAGAAGACCACCCCTCCACACTAGAATGCAGTCAATAGATATTTGCTGGAACATGCTGTGAGCTCGGTGCTGCCCGGTAGGGAAGCATGCCCACACATTATATAGAAGTAGACTCTTGTCCTCTCTGCTGAAAAATCCTTTACCAGACAGTTTATGCCAGGCTGACAGTGGCAAATAAACTCACCCTTCCCTCCACGAAAGGGGACACGAGAAAGACATCTCTTTAAAACAGTCCTCAGCCTCCTGCTGATCTCAGAAATGTCCCAACCAAGGGCCATTTCGGGCCATTTCTTTCACATTTAGATGGGGTTCAGGCTGGTGAAGATCAGGTTCACTGCTGAGAGAGGCCAGTTACCTTCCTCAGAAAAACATGGTGTAAATGTCAGTACCAGAGACTTTTTAGGGACAAAAGAATCATCTTGATTAGCAGCAAAAGTTTAAATTTTTTAGTTAAAAAATTAAAACAGAGAAAGAGAGAGGGAATGAAGCAAAATTTTTCTCTTTCCTTTTTTCCCCTTTTGTGACCTTCAGCAGGCAAGGCCTCTGGTGTGTCCTGGAGAGGAGACGAGGTGGGATTCCCAGGTAGGTGGGCAGGTGTGTGCTGTGGGCAGAGGGAACTCCACAAAGAACAAGATGCTCACAGCGGGGGAGTACCTGTCAGTCCTCCAAGACATCCCTGAGGCCCCATGACCAGCCACCCCTGAGTCTGAAAGACAGCCTCGGGGAAGCTAGTCAGACTCCTGCCCACAGACCAGATATGTCATCAGGAGAGCAGAGTCTTCCCCATAGCAAATGACCCTAGCAACGTCCCGTGCTCATCACTGAACTGCCAGGGCACACGCTGCCCAAGCAAGTGGCCCCCGGCAATCTCGGTTACAGGGAAAGAGGGAAGGTAGGAAATTGGGGCTTTGAAGTCTGAATTCCTCTCTCTCCCCCATGTGAGCCCCTTGACTGTCTGGAAGGTTCTGATCGAGAAACTCCAAGTTCAAGGCTGGATCAACTGCAATGATCTTAGGGTTAAGAGTTTGAAAAGGTCAATGGTGTGGAGGAAGGGAAATGATGATATATACAGTGGTGGGGGTTTAATCGCTCAGTTGTGTCCAACTCTTCTGCAACCCCATGGACCATAGCCCGCTAGGCTCCTCTAAGTCCGTGGGATTTTTCAGGCAAGAATACTGGCGTGGGTTGCCATTTCCTCCTCCAGGGAATCTTTCCCACTCAGGGACAGAAACTGCATCTCTTGCCTCTCCTGCATTGCAGACAGATTTTTTTACCACTGAGCCATCAGGGAAGCCACTGGGAATTTCTAAAAGGAATTCCCTTGCAGTCCAGTGGTTAGGACTTCACATTTCCACTACAGGGTGTTCCATTCCTGATCAGGGAACTAGGACCCTGCAAGGTGCATGCAGCAGTCAAAAAAAAAACAAATTAATAAACAAAAACACCAGTTATATAGAGTTTGCCCTGTGCCAGTGTGTGAATTCCATAAGCATTCCACGTCTACCAACTCATTTAATCCTCAAGACAATCTTACAAGGTTAGTACTCTCCACTGAGGCAGAAGCTGAGTCTTAGTACCTTACCCCGATTGCCTACAAGATGAGTACTTACATTTATAATAAGCGAACTGCAAATAATGATACATAGTGGCCACAAATTTCTCCACCGGATATCCCCTATGACGGGGGTGAGGTTCTCCTCACACTGCATTTTGCATTCCAGGACCTCCACATAATGATCTGAAAGAACACACAGATTTTCAGGCAGTGCATTCATTATTTTCTTTATGCCACTTCTGTCCCACCCCAAAACAATTAAGGCCAAAATGATCACGATAAAATGATAAAAGTAAAATATTTGCACCACTTATGATAAAGGGCCCAAATCTTTAATGCACGAAGCATACTAAATCAATAGGAAAAGGACGAATGCTCGCTATAAAAATAGCCAAAAAGATGCTAACAGAAATTATAAAAAGGGCTAATAAACGTTGTGAAAAGACCTTAACCTTATGTGTAATTAAGAAATCCTAAAATAATGTAAGCTATTAAATTGGCAAAATGTTTAAAAGTTGACAACACCCAGTGTTAGGGAGAGAATATCAAGATTCACAGTCTCATATTTTGTTGGTAGGAGCAAAAAAGGGACAATTTTTTTGGAGAACAATTTGACAAAATTTATCAAAGGTTAAAACACACATATTCTCTAACCCAGTAGTCTCCTTCTGGGAAAATGTTCTTTAGACTTGGGCATACATAAGCAAACAAACTTGAAAGTAACCTAAATGCCCATCAGTAGGATGGTGATTAAGAAGTTATGGTACATACAAACTACAGAATCCACACAGGTTTATAAGAGAGTCAGTTCAGTCACTTGGTCGTGTCTGACTCTTTGCAACCCCATGAATTGCAGCACGCCAGGCCTCCCTGTCCATCACCAACTCCAGGAGTTTACCCAGACTCATGTCCATTGAGTCAGTGATGCCGTCCAGCCATCTCATCCTCTGTTGCCCCCTTCTCCTCCTGCCCCCAATCCCTCCCAGCATCAGAGTCTTTTCCAATGAGTCAGCTCTTCGCAAGAGGTGGCTAAATATAGTCACATAGAAAGATGTGGAAGCCTACATTTCCCAGCCACCTTTGCAGTTCAGCTGGGGCCATATGACTGACTGAGCCAAGGAAATGTGGACAGTTAACAACTATGGATACTACTTCTGGGGCTGGCCCCTAAATCCAGGGTGGTCCTCAGCCCTTCCCTTTCCTCCTTTCAGAGTCCAGCATGATGGTACACATCTTGCCAGCAAGACTGTGGAGGAGTAGGCGCTCTCCCTGGTTGGTAGGAATACAAAACAGTACCTTAAAATACCAAATAATTTACTGAAACATTCACCCTGAACCATCAATCCCACTGATGCTGACTTTGCAAACACATTTCCATACTTAGCAAACAACAAGAACAAAAAAGAAACCCACTAAAATTCCCCAGTACAGTAGTAGATGTAATAGCAAAAGATTGAAAGAAAGTGAAAGTCACTCAGTCATGTCCGACTCTTTGCGACCCCATGGGCGATACAGTACATGGAATTCTCCAGGCCAGGATACTGGAGTGGCTAGCCTTTCCCTTCTCCAGGGAATCTTCCCAACCCAGGGATCGAACCCAGGTCTCCCGTGTTGTAGGTGGATTCTTTACCAGCTGAGCCACCAAGGAAGCCCAAGCAAAAGACTGGAGCAGCCCAAATGCCTACCAGATGGTTGAATAAAGAGGAGCACACTCCTCCTCCAACCCTCAACGGAGTGCTCGGCAGTAATGAGAAGAACGACACAATCTCTACCGATTAGTTAGGATATACTGTTAAGTGGAAAAAGCATAAAACAGAATAGTGTGTAATGTAGGGTATGTATTCTGTATGGAAGAAGCAGGCACAAAAATAAAGGGGAAAGTGGTTTTATATTCACATAATCTTTATAGGAAAAAAAGATTCAGGCAAGAATTCTCAGCACTGTGCTAAATCAGTGCATGGTCAAGGGTGAGGGGGTGGAGAATAGAGAATCTGATGGACAGCAAGTTGTCCTAGTCTGGAAGCATCTGTCCATGAATCATTAATTTCAGTAGTAATTATACTGGGGACCTGGAAAGCACTTCTCTTTCTAGTCAGGACCTAACTGAGAAAGCAGGGGACGTTTTCCACATTATCTCCCTTTGTCTTTCACATGCGATAGTATCACTTATATTAACTATCAAAAATAAAGTCTGAGATTAAGTATTAATCCAGGGTAACCCCCTCAGGTGAGACATTATTTCATGGGTTAAGAGGTGAGACCACAGTCAGAACACCTGGGTCTAAATCCTAGCCCTTCCCCTGAGGACAAGAAGCACTGGGCTTGGGAGGTGGGGGAAACAATCAGGAGTTTTGGATTAAGAGATACACACTGCCATGTGTAAACAGGTAAACAAAGACCCACTGTATATACAGGGGGGCTTCCCTAGGGGCTCGGCTGGCAAAGAAGCCGCCTGTCAATGCAGGAGAGGCAAGAAACAAGGGTTTGATCCCTGGGTCGGGAAGATCCCCTGGAGAAGGAAATGGCAACCCGCTCCAGTACTCTTGCCTGGAGAATCCCATGGACAGAGGAGCCTGGCGGGCTACAGTCCATGGGGTCGCAAACAGTATACATAGCACATAGCACAAGGAACTCTGCCCAATATTTTGTAATAACCTATAATGGAAATTATATCTGAAAAAAATGTGTGTGTATATATGTATATGTATAACTGAATCACTGCTGTGCAGTTGAAACTAACACAACATTGCAAATTAACCACACTTCAATTTTTTTTTTTTTTTTTGCCAAGCTGGGAGTCTTGTTTCCTGACCATGGATTGAACCTGTACCCTCAGAAGTGACAAATGCTGGGTCCTAACCATTGGACTACTGGGGAGGTCCTGGGAACTAGTGTTTAATGGGTACAGGGTTTCAGTCTGAGAAGATGAAAAAGTTCTGCAGATGGATGGTGATGACGGCCACACAGCAATGTGAAAGATTAAGAAACTAACCAAGTGCAATGTGTGGACTTTATTTTGAGCCTGATTCAAACCAACAAATTATAAACATAAGAGACACACACACACATTTATGCCATTTCTAAGACGACTGGGACACTGGATATTTGATGATGAGATCAAGCAACTGTTGTTATAATTCTTTCAGGTATAATAGTTTGGTGGTTATGTTAAAAAAAAAAGAGTTTTATCTTTTAGAGGTATCTATTGAAACAAGACAAACAAAATGAGGAACACTGGGATTTGCTTTAAAATAACGTGAGAAGGAAGAGGGGGGTTTTCAGACGCCACTCTGCCATGAGTTGACCATAGCGAAGCTGAGTCATGCGTAACTGGACTTTCTTCACACTCCTCTATATTTTGTATGTTTGAAATATTCCACAGTAAAAACGTTTTGTTAAGAAAAATAAAAGTACTCTGTAGAAAAAGAGTTTCACAAGCAAAAATTTACTGAAACAACAACAAACCACCATCCTGGACTCAGTAACTGTAAAACAGCAGACAACCCTCAGACCAATTCCAGACTTATCTGACCTGGGGCCCCTTCCTGCAAGGGGCAGTTTGAGGGTCTGTGTTCCCAAACCACTTAGAGACATCTCTTGGCCATTTCCTATCCTCTGGAGCACTGCTGCCCACTAATGGTTAAAGAAAATCCCTGGGGCTATTTATGTGTTTTCAATTTTCTTTTTCTTGTTTTGGCCAAGCCTGAAGGAATGCAGGATCTTAGTTCCTTGACCAGGATCAGAACTGAACCGTTGCCCGCTGCAGGGGAAGCTCAGCGTCTTAACCATTGGACCACCAAGGAAGTCCTCAAGGTTCTTTCTTTACTCTCTCTTGTGCTTTCCAAACTTCTTAAAATAAGCATGTATTATTTTATCATCAGAAAATGTTTTCTTTTTTCCCCAAAAGTTACCTTGTGTATATGTATTAGTCACTCAGTCGTGTCTGACTCTTTGTGACCCCATGGACTGTAGACCGCCAGGCTCCTTTGTCCATGGAATTCTTCAGGCAAGAGTACTGGAGTGGTTGCCATTTCATTCTCCAGGGGATCTGTCTGACTCGGGGATCGAATCTGGGTCTCCTGCATTGCAGGCAGATCCTTTACCGTCTGAGCCAACAAAGTTGCCTTAGTGATCACTAATTATACTCTTCATTCTTGGAGAAGGAAATGGCTACCCACTCCAGTATTCTTGCCTGGGAATTTCCACAACAGAGGAGCGTGGCGGGCTACAGTGCATGGAGTCGCAGAGTCGGACATGAATTAGTGATCAAGCATGCGGACTCTGCATGCTGAAAAGTTGCCATAATCAAAGTTATCTGCCTAAGCTGAGGTGTGAGATGCTTTGGGGCTCAATTTCATTTTTCTACAAGCCTGTGGGAATCTGCAGTCAAGTAGGACTGATGAAACAGACCTTCTCCGCAGGCCTGTGTCTGGACACCATACTCACTGTTCCTCTAGAAGCTCCAGCCAAGTCAGAGGCTAATCCATGTCTGTGTCAGCCACCCCAGTTAACCCACTCTCATTTATGCTCAAAAGTTCCTCAGAAGCCACCCGAGTGCCCTAGATGGCATGTAGAACTCGCAGGGGCAGCTGTGTCCTTTATGTCAAGGATACAACCCACTACCAACCTGCGATGGAAAGATAGAAATCCTTGAAGTCCCTGATCTCCCGGGAGCCCTCGCAGGCAGCGAGACACTCATAGAAGGCCTTGAAGAAGTCGGGAAGGGCCAGCTCCATGTCGGTGATGCACGTCCTCCAGTTCTCGCCATTGTAGGCCCGCACAGCTCGGATGAACAGGCTCTGGAATCAGCGAAAAGTCTACACATAAAAAACGCTGGAGAGGGTGTGGAGAAAAGGGAGGGATGGCGACTGGGGCAGCCACTATGGAGAACATACAATGTACAGAGGTTCCTTAAAAAACTAAAAATAGAGCTACCATATGATCCTGCCATCCCACTCCTGGACATATGTTCAGAAAAATTGAAGGCTCTAATTCCAAAAGATACATGCACCACTATGTTCATAGCAGCACTATTTACAATAACCAAGACGTGGAAGCACCTACATGTCCATCAGCAGATGAACTGGTAAAGACGTGGTACATATACACATATATAAAAAGAACGAAATAATGCCACTTGCAGCAACGTCGATGGACCTAGAGATCATTGTGCTGAATGCAGTCAGACGGAGACAAGTATCATATGATACCACTCACACGTGGAATCTAAAAATTAATACAAATGAGCTTATATACAAAACAGAAATAGAATCACAGACAGAGAAACAAACTTATGGTTACCAAGCGGGAAAGGGACTGGAGGGGATATACAGGGAATTTGGGGTTAATAGTTACATATTACTATATACTGGGTTGGGCAAAAAGTTCATTTGGGTTTTTCCATAAGATCTTATAAAATGGATAAACAAGGACTATACTCAATATTTTGTAATAACCTATAACAGAAAAGAATCTATATATATATATACACGTATATATTCATATATATATGTATGTACACGTATGTATGACTGAATCACTCTTCTGTACACCTGACACATTATAAATCAATCAAAAACAAAACAAAAAAACAGGCTCTGGAAAGCCGAGAGAAGTCAAGGAAGGTCCAGACATGAAGAGAGACAGACTTGTCCTCCCAAAAGGAATCCGATTATCATGAAGCTTGACTCTCATTAACTCCAGACAAACCATGTTCACTCTGGTTTTCTTTTTTTTTTTTAATTAAAAAAATTTTTTACAGTGTTGTGCTGGTTTCTGCCATACAATAAGGCAAATCAGCCATAATTATACATACATCCTCTCCCTCTCTAGCCTCCCTCCCTACCCCATTCCAGCCACCCAGGTCATCACAGAGCACCAGACTGGGTTCCCTGTGCTACGCAGCAATTTCTCCCCAGCTAGGAAGGCAAGCAGTGACTTACCTACATCTAGATTTTTTTACCCTGTTCACTGTGGTACAGTTATTTTATTTAACTCAAAAACTAGCAGATGCTTGATAATAAAATCAAGTCTGAATCAAGGAAAATAGGAAAATACCAGGGATAGAAACCAGAGCAGTGGCTGCCAGGGGCCAGGGGCAAAGGCATGACTGCAAAGGGGTGTGAGGGAAATTTAAACAATTTTTTTTAATGCAGGAACTTTTTAGGGGAGAACAAAATGTCTGTATGATTGTGGTGGTAGTTGTAAGACTGCACACATTTGTCAAAACTCATCGAATTATACACTTAAAATAGAAGATTAGTTTTAAATAAATTATACCTCCATAAAGCTGATTTTAAAAATCAATTGAAGGAAAAGATAAGTTAAAGCAAGTGTCAGACACCCCTTGCCCTAACAGCAAAGTATGAACTAGGAGTTTCCACATGTCTGCACGAGTTCCTGGGTAGGGCAGCCACACGCCAGCCAGAGGAAACATCAAGGAATTCCTGCTATCTGTTGCCTCTACCAGGTACCAGGAATAACTAGGGCTGAGGAAGCAGCTTCATCTTCACCAGAATTAAGTAGATATCTTGGACACATGCAGAAACCTGCTAACTTGGAGAGGCCAGGACAGGTCTTGAAATATACATGTGGCTCTCCATTGGGAGTTTTGTTTTCAGCTGCTCTGGACGGGGGGTATTTGAGAGTCACCCCTGGGACCTGGAATTTTCACCCAACTTAAAGGCTAAGGTTAGGAAGATGGATCTCCTTATATCTCCTGAGCAGGCAGCATCCCCTGGAAGCAAGACAGGCAAAGAACTGAAGCTTTGCCTGGAGATGGATGGGGCGTAGGAGGAAGGGGAGTGTGGGGCAGGGGAAGCCGGAACACCAGACCGCTGGCTCTGCAAAATGGCAGGGTGGCAGCAGAAAGAAAGGGACTTCCCTTGTGGTCCAGTGGTTAAGAATCTGCCTTCCAATGCAGGGGACATGGGTTCCACCCCTGGTCAGGGAACTAAGATCCCACATGCCCAACTCCGTTGTGCCACAACTACTGAGCCTGCATGCCCCAGAGCCTGCGAGCTACAATGAAAGATTCCCACGCAGCCAAATAAATAAAATAGAAAAGAAAACAAACAAAGCTCCACAGAGAGAGGATGCCCCTAAGCACAGTGCGATGGCCAAAGGCACACAGCTCTTCTCCCCAAACCCAGCGAACAGTAACAGGGAAGAAAGTAAAAAGGGATCAGTTCTTCTTACAGGAGATCAGGAAAGGAGCAAGCAGCAGACAGAAATTTCAACACCTTTAGGAAAGACAGAAAGCCGAATGATCAGAAGGAGGGTCCTCACGGGAGGTGAGCTGCACAACCCATAGACACCCGCAGGTACCAGGGACCACAGAGGCCGGCACGAGGTGCGGGATGGAATGCTGGGCTCAGAGTCTGAACCTAGCTGTTGCAGCCCGGCTTCCCCCGCCAGCAGCCATCTGCTCCCCTAAGGGACCACACCTTCCAAGTCTGTTCTAGAGATTCTACCCATCAAGGCTGAAGGCCCAGGGAGCGGGCACAGAAGCCAAGCTGAGGTGTGGGCTGACACCCAGGAACAGGTGAGGCCTCCAACTCAGCCGTGAGACCGCCATCCCCCTCCCCAGACTGGCTCTCAGACACTCCGCCAGCCCTGCAGAAGGCTGGGGAATTCTTCCCTGGAAACCAGATGAGCTCCAGAGAAGAGACTTTGCCTACAACGTCTGAGGGTCATCGCTGGTGAAAAAGTGAGCTTGCAGTCTGGTCCCACGATGGGAAACCCTAGAGTCAGACCTGAGGCTCTAGGAGCTCCGGTGGGCACTTCCAACCCCTCCCTCTGTTTTCAGCCCCTGCCCCTGCCCCACTGGCATCACACACCCGGAGCCCAGACTCGACAGCAAATGCTCTGGACTCATCCTCTTCTTACTGTCCTCACTCATTCCCCTCAGAATTCCCCCTGCAGATGCACAGACGCAAATATCCTGTGATCTGTTGAGGCTGTCCTCCTAGAACCGTATTCCCCTTCCATCTTGAGATATGTGCTGTGTGTGTGTATAAAAATACATGTTTCCTAGTTGCATTAGAGATGAAGACCTACTTCCTGTTTCTTCTGTTCTTAGTCATTTTCAGATGATTTCCAAGACCCATTTTTATACCATCTTAAAACTGAATGATCAGATGACCATATTTCTAAAATGTAGCATTTAAAGGAAAAAAAAAGGTGACTTTAAAATCACTGTGCAACGTAAAACTGCATTCTTAAATGGATCAACTTGGTGTTAAAAAAGCAATAATTTTTTCTTCTTTTTTAAATTTTTTGGCCATACCCTACACCTGTGGAATCCAGTTCCCTGACCAGGGATCAAACCTGCACCTGCTGCATTAGCAGTACGAGGTCTTAACCACTAGACCACCAGGGAAATCCCAAGGCAGTCATTTCTATTGTCATAATACTCATTAAATGTCATCAAAAATCACTTATCAGTCCTTCAGTGTCAATAGCTGTTCACTAAGATACACTTCTTCAAAAATTCACACTGCAACTAACCGCTGTGGAAAAACCCAAATGTACCTCGTACGACTTGGTTTCCAAGTCTTTAATGTAGTCCTCGGCATCAGGCAGGCTCTTGTAATAAGCCATGTTTCTCTTCATCATCTCGTCGTCAGGATGCTTCAGTAGAAAGGTATGAGCAGCTGCAATGGCTTTCGGAAGATTATTTGCCTAAAGTCCAGAGAGGAGAGACAAGCGCTACTCAGTGGGTGGTGAGCGTGATTTCTGTAGAACAAGAACGTCTGTTCAGTCCTTAGACAATTCGGTGTTTCTACAGTGTTTCCAGCTACGAGCTCAGTGATTTCCAAGCATACCTGGTCCAGGCACAAGGCACAAGCGTCCGTTCCCTGTGGGTGAGCCGATGTACCCTCTGTGCCTGCCCTGATCTACTCTGCCATCTCCACCCTGCCCTGCCCAGGAGGCTGACGTACGGGCTGTCCCTGTGGACTCCCTTGCCCTCCAGCTTTCAGTGGGTTCAGCCCCAACAGGTGCCCAACAGGAGACTGAAGGAAGGGAAGAGAATAAGGCTGTGCTGTTTTCATCCTGGCTCCTTCCCTGCCAGGTCGCTCCCTTAATTGAAGGTCACAGCCCTTCTCAGTGGAGGGTCTCTCCAGCTAGTCTCTTTCCATCCACGTTATTTCTTCTGGCCTGGGAGGTGGGTCACACCCCACTGTCACCAGCTTTTGTAAGTAACCGCCTTATTCGTAAGTATTCCTCCAGTTACCCCATATGACTATATCACATCTTTTCTGCCAGAACCTTGACGAATAGATCAATATTTTCCTGGGTCTCTCACAGAACCTCTGTTCATCTTCCCGAGGACCCCACCACCTCCTTACTCACTCAGCAAATATTTGTTGAGAGCCCCTACAGGACAGGTGCTGTTCTAGGAAGTGAGTCTTGAGGGGTTGGGAGGAAGATCCCTGCCTATACACGCAAGTGAGTCCTCCCTTTCCCCACGACCTCAATCAAGACTCTTAAATATATATATATATGAAAGTCACTTAGTCATGTGTCACTATACAGTCCATGGAATTCTCCAGGCCAGAATACTGGAATGGGTAGCCTTCTCCAGGGTATCTTTCCAACCCAGGGGTCGAACCCAGGTCTCCTGCCTTGCAGGCAGATTCTTTACCAGCTGAACCACCAGGGAAGACCAAGAATACTGGAATGGGTAGCCTATCCCTTCTCCAAGGGGACTTCCCAACCCAGAGATCGAACCGCGGTCTCCTGCATTGCAGGCAGATTCTTTATCAGCTGAGTTATCAAGGTATATATTTATCAGGGTATATAAGTATATATATTTATTTAATTAATTAATTTGGCTGTGCTGGGTCTTAGTTGCAGCATGTGGGGTCTAGTTTCCTAACCAGGGATCAATCCCAGGCTCTCTATATTGGGAGTGAGGAGTCTTAACCACTGGACCATGAGGTTCTTTTACGTCATCCTGTCTTCTGCATTCTTGGCAGCTGGCAGAGTTCCTAGGACAACGCAGGACTTGGTAAGTACCAGTGACTTGGACAGGACATCACGACTACATAATATTTTCATGAAATTAATTCATGTTTCCCTCTCTTTCCCCTTCTCTCTCTTCTGCCCATTCGGTGGTGATCAGCTGATTCTGAGTCTTACTGCCTCAGGGGAGGTCAGGACATAGAAGTCTGACCAAAGCCCTTGTACCCCTTAGAGAACTTGGCAAGTATGTGAAGAAGAGGAAATTGAGAGAGGGAAGCGCAGGAAGAAGCTGACTGGCCTGGAAGAAGACAGAGGAAGGATTTCCCTGTCGGTTCCAGACCCGAGGTTCCACTGCCGGGGATATGGGTTCCATCCTGTTTGGGGAACTAAGATCCAGCATGCCATGCCACATTGCCAAAAAAAAAAAAAAAAGCAAGGAGGAGGAAGAGGAATCCTCCAGGCTAGAAAAAACTCCCTCCTTGGGGTCTGCAGGGGCAGCAAGGTCTGTGGCCCTTGATCCTCAGGTTTGGTACCTGCAGGCAGAGCCCAGAAGTCTTCAGGGAAGAAGGAGGTGCCATGAGGTGAGTGAAAAGGCTCGCAGAAAGGGATAGGGACACCTCCCTCTGTGGACACACAAGCAGCAAACAGAGGGCCCCTCCCCCACCATGGATGTCATGGCCCCTCCATGCCCAGAAATCACAGCACAATTTGGGGGAGGGAGGCGGGGGAACCCATACAGGTGCAGGGAGACTCCTTCAGCCAATCCAGAGGGACCCTCGGGGGCAGGAATTAGGGAATTCTGTCTGGGGAGAAAATAAAGGGATATTTGGCACGGTCTGGATTTCTGAGAATCAAAGGGCAGCAAATAGCCTGGGCAAAAACTGCCCCAGAAACGCCAGCCTAGTCATTTGGAGATAATAGCAGAGGCTGCCCTGGAGCGGCGGGTGGTGATAAGGACAGACTTCCAGATGTCCGTGCTGATGTCTGAGGAATGCCATCTAGTGGCCTGGAGTGGGACTGTCTCCCTGCACCCCCTCCGCCCCCGGCCCCCCCGCCTCCTCTTCGG
>SJXQ01013148.1:1115420-1138858 GCA_006408695.1 Aepyceros melampus | reverse complement strand
TAGACCCCGTGGAAGAGCATAGCCCTAACCACCTGATCGCCGTGGAATTCCCTTTACTGACTTTAAGTGAGTGATAGTCACAAGACCTGTAAATGGTTTTGAAGAGAAGTTATGAATTTCCTAGCCTTTGCGGATGCCACGATGGACGAAACCCCTGCCTTCCGGTCACCCTGAATTAACTGTTCCTCCCCTTTTGCCTCGTTTCACATTCATCCGTGTTTTAAAGAAATCAGAGCTTCCATTATTCTCTAGGTTTTAAAATAAAACGTTTCCCCCTTGATTACGTGACTTAAATTTGGCTCATACTGTATGTGCCAAAAGCTCTACAAAAAAAAGAGGATTAAATGAGTCTTTTTCAGCGTAAAAATATAGTGCTTGTATGAGTCAGCCATCATTTCTGAGTTCCGGAAATGTATTAATCTCATCCCTGGTCTATTTTAAAACTGTTTTTTTTTTTTTTTGCTAGGACAAACATTCACTAATCTGATACTTTGTATAAAGCTGTAGCAGGCATAGAAATAACCCAGTTTTTCTATGTAGGGTTTTATGCTATTTTATGGCCCATACGAATGCAACATACACGTGGACCCGTTTCAGAGAAATACGAAAAGCAGCTCTTGCAGCCCAAAGACACAGAGTTTACCAAATCGTTTTCCAATAAATTGGAAACAGCTTTAAGAGGGCTCTCTTGGCAAAACCCATTGAAGACCCGCCAAGCTAAAGCCTCTTTATCCAGTTAACAGGGAATTCAGCCCATTCTTAAAACTTCAGGGTTTCCCGTGTAAGGACCTAGAGGGTAGACAACAGCAATTTGTGCCTATTTTTAGCCAGCAATCACAGACGGAATGCAGAGTCACAAAAAGGAGCAAGACAACCGCGTTACACTGTAGATGAAAGCCAGCGGAGAGCGCCAGGCCCGAGGAATTAGAGCGCTCAGGTTCTCTTCCTCCAGGAGGCAAGTGTCCTTCCAAGGAGCCCTGCCTTTCTAAGTTCCTCTTTAAAAGAGACTGGCCGGCCCGCAGGTCCTCTTCCGCCCTACTCACTTCAGAAAAGGGATTTTGATGGTATCTACTAAAAACAGAAGCCTGTCTTCAAATAACACTGTGCTAGTCGTTAGATATACATCCTCTGCCTCAGAACCACCCTTCAAGAAACGTATTTTTCATCTTTATCTATAAAATAGAACGCAAGGAAGAGAATTTGAAGACCGCCCTTGGCGACGCCGAGTGCGAGAGCAGTGCGCAGGCACCAAGCAGGGGTCTAGGGGCGGGCCTAAGGGCTGTGGGCGGGGCCTAGGCGCGACAAGGGGCGGGGCCTAGGCGCGACAAGGGGCGGGGCTAGGCGCGACAAGGGGCGGGGCCTAGGCGCGACAGGGGGCGGGGCCTAGGCGTAGGGCGGGGCGAGCGGACTTGCCTTGAAGTAGGCAAACTGCAGGAACTTGTAGGGCTCTCGGCGCTGGAAGTCCGCCAGTACTTCGCGGCTGGGTTGCGACTGGCGGAAGGCCGGCAGGCCCTGCTTGCAGCGTTTGAGGCAGTGCGCGCGGCGCAGCAGGCCCCCGAAGAGGCGCAACTCCGGGTAGCGCGCGAGGCCGGCGGCGGGCTCGGGCTGCGGCGCCGCGCTGCAGTTGCGATGGCAGAAGGCCTCGCTGTCCCGTAGCAGGCGGTGCAGCCGCAGGCTGATCTCCAAGTAGCCCACGCTCTCCGCCCAGTGCTCGCTGCTGTACTGGTCCAGCGCGTGCCGGTAGGCCGACTCGAGCGGCATCAGCTCGTCCCGCGGGAAGCTGCGGAAGCTGTAGCGCTCGTATTGGGCGCGCCCCGAGTGCAGCGCGCATACCACGCAAAGCAGCGCCAGCAGCGCCGCGGCCGCCCGGCGCTCCGGGTCCATCGCTCCAGGCGGAAGGAAGGAAAGAGAGGAGAAAGAAGGAAAGGAAAAGGGAGCCGAACGCTGAAGAGGCGGAGACGCCGGCCTCAGGCCCGCCCCGTCCGGCCGCCCCTCCCCACCCAGCCGGGGGGTCCGGGCGAAGCTGCCCGTACGGGGAGGGTGTCCTAGGGAGGCGCGCTGCCCTCTAGTTTCTGCGTGTCTAACATTTGATCCCCTGCTCCGCTGATCGCTCCTTTAGAGAAGGCGGTCTGGAAGCCAGATGGATCAGCGCTGCTTAGACTTTAGAATCATTTAGAGGACTTTTGAGAAATGTAGATTCACAAGTGACTCCAGAGTTTCTCTTTCACCAAATCTGGCTGAGATGGGGATCTGAGGCTTTGCAGTTCTAACTAGCATCCTAGTGAGGCTAATGCTGCGGGTCCACGGCCTACACTCTGATGACCGCGAACGACCTTACATTTCAGTGAGAGAGAGAGACGTGCAAATATAAAATTAATAAGGATGTCGGTGGCACTTTGTAAACTACTGAGCAAATCAAGCTGAAGATGCACACACCTTATGATTGAGATTCCACGCTTCAGAATACGCTCGAGAAACTTGTCTGTGTGCATGAAAAGATGTGGATGGAATGTTAAAGGCAGTACTGTTATTTTACTATTATTATTAAATTTTTTTGGCCGCACCGCTCTACTTTCAGAGATCTTAGCTCCCCGACCACAGGGCACACCCGTCCCAGCAGTGGGAGCGCCAAGTCCTAACCAGTGAACCGCCAGTGATTAAGCCCTAGCCTTGTAATTTTAATTACTTAAATTTTTTATTTTTAAATAATTTACAAAAAATTGCAAGGATAGTACATACAACTCCTATATATCCTTTATACACATCCACAAATGAATAACATGCCACATTTCTTTTTCTGAATCATTTGAGAGAAGATTGCATACATCAGGCCGTTTACCCTTGAATCTTTTAGTATGTATGTCCTAGGAACCGAAAGTCTGTTGTGTGTGCTCAGTCGTGTTTGACTCTGCAATCCTATGGACTGTAGCCCGCCAGGCTCCTCTGTCCATAGGATTCTCCAGGCAAGAATCCTGGAGTGGGTTGCCATTTCTTTCTCCAGGGGATCTTCCTGACCCAGGAACTGAACCCATGTCTTCTGCATCGGCAGGCGGATTCTTTACCACTGCCCCACCTGGGAATGAAATTACAATGCTCAAATTCATTAATGATCAAATTCACTAATCCATATCCCCTATTCCAGTTTTGTCAACTAATAATGTCTTTTACGGGCTTCCCTTGTGGCTCCGCAGTAAAGACTCTGCCTGCAATTCAGGAGTTGTGGGAGATGCACTGGTGGCTCAGTGGTAAAAAAAAAATCTGCCTCCCAGTGCAGGAGACATAAGGGAGGTGGATGCAAACCCAACTGTTGTTGTTTGCACTAAACAGCAACAACAATGTCGTGTATAGCACGTTTTCCCCCTGGGCAGGAAACAGTCCAATTCATGTACTGTTTCTAGTTGTTTATTCTATCTAACGTTCTAGAATCTGAACCTTCAGATTTTATTGTTATGCTATTGACACTAAGAGTATAGGCCAAAACAACAGTGAGATCCACCACACGCCTATTAGAATGGCCAAAATTCAAAATACTGGCAGCGCCAAGTGCTGACAAGGGTGAAGAGCAACAGGAACTCTGTTCATCGCTGGTGGGAGTGCAAAATGGTACGGGCACTGTGGAGAGACAGTCTGGCAGTTTCTACCAAACTAAACATACCCTGCCATACCATCCAGCAAAATTACATTCACTGGTATTAACTGAAATAAGGTCTATTCATAAACGTCTATTCATACAGAAATCTACACATGAATGTTTACAGCAGCTTTTTACATAATGGCTAAAACTTGGAAGCAAACAAGATGTCCTTTAATGGGTGAATGAATGAACTGTGGTACATTCACATCTAGCAATGGAATATTACTCGGCACTAAAAAGAAATGAGCTATCCCACCACAGACTGGTTCCAAATAGGAAAAGGAGTACGTCAAGGCTGTATATTGTCACCCTGCTTATTTAACTTATATGCAGAGTACATCATGACAAACGCTGGACTGGAAGAAACACAAGCTGGAATCAAGATTGCCGGGAAAAGTATGAATAACCTCAGATATGCAGATGACACCACCCTTATGGCAGAAAGAAGAGGAACTAAAAAGCCTCTTGATGAAAGTAAAAGAGAGTGAAAAAGTTGGCTTAAAGCTCAACATTCAGAAAACGAAGATCATGGCATCCAGTCCCATCACTCCATGGGAAATAGATGGGGAAACAGTGGAAACAGTGTCAGACTTTATTTTTTTGGGCTCCAAAATCACTGCAGATGGTGATCGCAGCCATGAAATTAAAAGACGCTTACTCCTTGGAAGAAAAGTTATGAGCAACCTAGATAGCATATTCAAAACCAGAGACATTACTTTACTGACTAAAGTCCATCTAGTCAAGGCTATGGTTTTTCCTGTGGTCATGTTGGATGTGAGAGTTGGACTGTGAAGAAGGCTGAGCACCGAAGAATTGATGCTTTTGAACTGTAGTGTTGGAGAAGAACCTTGACTGTTTGGACTGCAAGGAGATCCAACCAGTCCATTCTGAAGGAGATCAGCCCTGGGATTTCTTTGGAAGGAATGATGCTAAAGCTGAAACTCCAGTACTTTGGCCACCTCATGCAAAGAGTTGACTCATTGGAAAAGACTCTGATGCTGGGAGGGATTGGGGGCAGGAGGAAAAGGGGATGACCGAGGATGAGATGGCTGGATGGCATCACTGACTCGATGGATGTGAGTCTGAGTGAACTCTGGGAGTTGGTGATGGACAGGGAGGCCTGGTGTGCTGCAATTCATGGGGTCGCAAAGAGTCAGACATGACTGAGCAACTGAACTGAACTGAACTGATACCACCACAAAAAGACACGGAGGAAACTTAAATACATTTTACTAAGTAAAAGAAGGTTATATATGAAAAGGCTATATACTGTATGATTCCAACTATATGTGACGTTAAGTTTGGGGGGTTTATTCATTTGTTTATTTTGTTGGCTGCACCACACTGCTTGTGAGATCTTAGCTCCCCAACCAGGGATTGAACTTGGGCCCTTGGCAGTGGGAATGTGGAGTCCCAAGCAATGGACCATCAGGGAATTCCCCCAACTATATGACATTCTGGAAAAGGCAAAACTCTGAGAACAGTGAAAGGATCACTGATTGCCTGGTGATGCGAGGAGACAAGTGATAAACAGGCATAGCACAGAGGACTTTCAGGGCAGTGAAACTATTCTGTGTGATACTATAATGGTGGATGGCTATCATTATACATTTCTCAAAACCCAAAGAATATGCAGTGTGAAGAGTGAACCCTAATGGAAGTCATGGGCTTTGGTGATCATATTGAATGAAAGCAGCTTCATTGGTTGTCCTAGGCGTACCCGCCTGGTGGGATTCTGATAGCGGGAAAGGCGGTGTATACGTAGTGGTGGAGGGTAGATGGAAAACCTTTTGTCTTTCATTCAGCATTGCTGCAAACCCAAAACTGCTCCAGTCTAGTTTAAAAAAAGAATACAGGAGTCTTCCCTGGTGGCTCAGTGGTAAAGAATCCGCCTGCCAATGCAGGAGACACGGGTTCGATTCCTGGTCCCAGAAGATCCCACATGCCTCAGAGCAATTAAGCCCATGTGCCACAACTACTGAGCCCGTGCTCCAGAATCCGGGAGCTGCAACTATTGAGCCTACGGGCCGCCTACAGCCCATGCTCTGCAACAAAAGCCTGAACACTGCAACTAGAGAGTAGCCTCTGAGACAAGAAAAGCCTGCACAGCATGGAAGACCTAGCACAGTCGAAAATAAATAAAATTATTTTTAAGAATCAGTTCAGTCAGTTCAGTCGCTCAGTCATGTCTGACTCTTTGCCACCCCATGAATTGTAGCACGCCAGGCCTCCCTGTCCATCACCAACTCCCAGAGTTCACTCAGACTCGCGTCCATCAAGTCAGTGATGCCATCCAGCCAACTCATCCTCGGTTGTCCCCTTCTCCTCCTGCCCCCAATCCCTCCCAGCATCAGAGTCTTTTCCAATGAGTCAACTCTTCGCATGAGATGGCCAAAGGACTGGAGTTTCAGCTTTAGCATCACTCCTTCCAAAGAAATCCCAGGGCTGATCTTCTTCAGAATGGACTGGTTGGATCTCCTTGCAGTCCAAGAGACTCTCAAGAGTCTTCTCCAACACCACAGTTCAAAAGCATCAGTTCTTCGGTGCTCAGCCTTCTTCACAGTCCAACTCTCACATCCATACATGACCACAGGAAAAACCATAGCCTTGACTAGATGGATCTTAGTCGGCAAAGTAATGTCTCTGCTTTTGAACATGCTATCTAGGTTGGTCATAACTTTTCTTCCAAGGAGTAAGCGTCTTTTAATATCATGGCTGTGATCACCATCTGCAGTGATTTTGGAGCCCCAAAAAATAAATTCTGACACTGTTTCCACTGTTTCCCCAACTATTTCCCATGAAGTGATGGGACTGATGCCATGATCTTTGTTTTCTGAATGCAGGCCAGTTATTTTATAAAAAGTCCTCCATTGAGGTTTCTCTGCTGTTTCTTCATGATTAGGTTCAGATTAAGGTCTCTGGACTAGAACAGAGGTTCCCAGAGCCCAGGCAACAGACTGATACTGGGCTGTGGTCTTAGGAACCGGGCCACAACAGGAGGTAAGTGAAGCTTCATCTGTATTTGTAGCCGCTCCTCATCGCTCTCCCATCAGCCCTAGATGGGACCATCTAGCTGCAGGAAAACAAGCTCAGGGCTCCCACTAATTCTGCATTATGGTGAGTTGCAGAATTATTTCATTGTCTATCACAATGTAATAGAAATAAAGTACACAGTAAAGGTAATGCACTTACCATTTCCCCCACACACCCTCCCACACCCCAGTCCATGGAAAAATTGTCTTCCATGAAACTGGTCCCTGGTGCCAAAAAGATTGGGGACCGCCGTACTAGAATACAGCCCTTCCCAGATATCACTGGAGGAACCCGCTGTCAGCCCCTTATCACTGATGTAAATTGTGATTACCTTGTTAAGGTTGTATCCATTTTCTCCACTTCATTTTTTTCTTTTGTATTTAATAAGTGTTTTCAGTATGAAACAGCAGCACAGTTTCTAATAGCAGAAAGCAGAAATAACGTGTAAAAACAAAAGTGGATTTTTTGTTTATTTTTTTAGAGAGAAGATGCGCATATAGGATAAAATTTTACAGCAGGGAACAATAAAAGAATTACAGCTATGCATAACAACCCAGTTTAGCCTTGAAAAGAATGATTCCACTTGTTTAAAGTTTAAAAGTATGCTAAAGTACACAAAATATTATTTAGGAATGCAAGTAATAGAGTCTTACCTCAGACAAACAAATATGGTTTTTCCAGTAGTCATGTACAGATGTGAGAGTTAGACCATAAAGAAGGCTGAAAGTGAAAGTTGCTCAGTAGTGTCCAACTCTGCCATCCCATGCACTATACAGTCCATGGCATTCTCCAGGCCGGGATATGGAGCAGGTAGCCTTTCCCTTCTTCAGGGGATCTTCCCAACCCAGGGATTGAACCCAGGTCTCCCGCATTGCAGGCAGATTCTTTACCAGCTGAGCCACAAGGGAAGCCCAAGAACACTGGACTGGGTAGCCTATCCCTTCTCCAGCAGATCTCCCTGACCTAGAATCGAACCGGGGTCTCCTGCATTGCAGGCGGATTCTTTACCAACTGAGCTATCAGAGTGCTCTTGAACCGTGATGCTAGAGAAGACTCTTGAGAATCTCTTGGATGGCAAAGATCAAACCAGTCCATCCTAAAGGAAATCAACTCTGACTATGCATTTGAAGGACTGATGCTGAATCTGAAGCTCCAATAATTTGGCCACCTGATGCAGAGAGTCGACTCACTGGAAAAGACCCTGATGCTGGGAAAGATTGAGGGCAGGAGAAGAAGGGGGCAACAGAGGATGAGATGGTTAGATAGCATCACCAATTCAATGGACAAGAGTTAAGCAAACTCCGGGAGAAAGGATAAGGAAGCCTGCTGTGCTGCAGTCCATGGGGTCGCAAAGAGTCAGACACGACGGAGAGACAGAACAACAGCATGCAAACATACAAGATAAAACTGGAATGAAAAAGGAACCATAAACAAAACTTTTGTATCATGATTTCCTATAAGGTGGAAGGCCCCTCATGTGACTTAAACGACAAATGCTCTTTAGTGTCATGAATTTATTCATTCTTTCACTACACTGTTCAGCATCTACCTTAGACCAGGTCCTGCCGTTTGTACGGAATGCAAAGATGAATGAGACATACATCCTTGACTACAAGGAACTTCCAGTTCAGTAGAGGTAAGACATCTATATATTTTTGCACTTGTTCCATTAACCTATAGTAAACTGTTGTGTGACAGGCACTGTATTAAAGAAATATCAACTCATTCCCTCAAAGTCTTGAGAAGACAGAGAAGCAAACCTTTAATTACCCACCATTAGAGCTGGAGAGAGTGTTATGTGGACCCCAAAGAGGGTTGGGTAACGCCTTAGTGACTTCTGGCTGCTATCACAGGCCCAATGGATGGCTCAGAGACTGAAGTTTATTTCTCATGGTCTGGAGGCTGAGAACCTCAAGATCAAGGTGTGGGCAGCTTTGGTATCAGGTGAGAACCTGTTCTCTGATTCATGGATGGAAGGGGCAAGGGAACTTTCTGGTGTCTCTCCCTCTTTTTAAAAAAAAATTATCAATTTTTAATTGAAAGATAATTGCTTTACAATATTGTGTTGGTTTCTGCCATACAGCAATATGAATCAGCCATGGGTACCCATACATGCCAGGGTCCCTGAAATCCAAGCAGCTCTGCCATCTCCACACCTGGGGCAGACCTAAGTCCTCAAGGAGTCTCTCTTTTTTTTAATTTGGCTGCATGGCTTCCTGGACCTTAGTTGCCTGACCAGGGATTGAACTCTGGGCCACTGCAGTGAAAGCACCTGGTCCTAACCATTGGATTCTCTCCCTTTTAATAAATGTTTGGCCATACCTCATGGCATGTGGGATCTTAGTTCCCCAACCTGGGACTGAACCCACGGTCTCTGGATTGAAAGGCAGCCCATCAGAGAAGTCCCTGGGGGTCTCCTTTTCAAGGGCACTAATCCCATCCATGAAGGCCCCGTCCTTATGAGCTAATCACCTCGAAGACTTCAAAGACCTCATTTCCAAAACCATCACTTTGGAGATTAGGCTTCAATATATAAATTTGGGGAGGGGCACAAACCTTCAGTCTGTAGCACTAACCTAGTCTGAAGGCGAGTCTGGGAAAGTTTCTTGCAAGAGGTCATTCTCTAAGTCTTGAAGGACCTGAACAAAAGGAACAGAAGATCCCTGGAGGCAAGAAGGGAAAAAGGAAAAAGATTCTTGGCAAAAGAAATAACAGCTACAAAGGAGAAGAGAGGTGATGGGACTGGAGGCCAAAAAACAGCATAAAGACCCCAAATGTGATCCTATAAGAAAGATGAATGCGTAGGAATTCCTTGGTGGTCCAGTGGTTAAGACTTTGCACTTCTAGGCTGGGGACCCAAAGTTCAGTCCCTGGTCGGGGAACTAAGATCCTACAAGCCTCGCAGTGTGACCAAAAATAATTAATTCGCTCATAATTAAAAGAAGATGAGGGTCTGAGTTAAGGCACAGAACATAAGGAGCCATAACACAGAGAAAGAGAAATGTCATAAGTCAGATGTATGTAGGGTGACATGGAAATTGTTGGAAGGAAAAGAACCCTTCCGGCTAGTGCAAGCACTAATTATTTCATTCCGAAAGAGGCATTAAATCTGGGATTTGAATTGGGAATGAATTGTGACCTGTGGTCCTAAAAGCAAAATCTCAGAGGACATCCCCAGAACCCACCGATAGAGAAAGCTTAAGAAATACACATAGGCAATAAGAGGCTGCAGAGCAGCATCTGGGGAGCCCCTTAGATGCAACACGAATACGCAGAGTAACGTGTTCACACTGGCCACAACTTCAGAACAGCTTGGAGACATGGGGGCCTTGGCAGGTGCGCACACTAGACCATGTGGAATGTCTCTGGACAAGCTATACAGAGAAACCACTCCTTGAAACAGTTGATCTGAGCAAAGAAGGGCGAGGAGGACATTTATTTACTGGCTCATTCCCTGCTCTGATCCCCACTGCAACTGTGGTTCTCCATGAGAGCGTGAACTTGCCTGCCCCTCTGGGTTGCACCACCCAGCCTCTGGCAGCCACAGAGGAGGCATGTGCTCTGTTCCAATGAGCGCACAGGTATCTGGAGGAGCCAGAAACTCCAGGTGGCTAGTTTGGGGCGATAGATGTGCAGCCAGGGTAGCTGAATAGAGCAGGCAGCTGAGGGCTCTGGAGACAGGTAACTAGGGGATCTGATGGGTCACATCAACGTGTTTGATATAGCAGTCAGAGAGGTGGTAATCAAATTACCACGGATACTCTTTGGCCCAGAAGTTGCAAACTTTCATGTCTGCTGGGACCTGCAGGCTATGGAAAAGGTGCAGCAGACCAGAAGGAGATGTTGCCGATGGAAAGAACCTACCTGCTAAAGAATGTCCCAGTGCTATATATGATCTACTCTTACCCGAAGGGACCTTGGGCCTTCTGTGGCTAGACTTTCTGACCATTTTTTCTTTCTTTTTTTTGGTCGAACTATGCAGTATGTGGGAGCTTAGTGTCATGTTCAGTTCACTCGCTCAGTCGTGTCTGACTCTTTGCGACCCCATGAATCGCAGTACGCCAGGCCTCCCTGTCCATCACCAGCTCCCAGAGTCGACCCAAACTCACGTCCATCGAGTCCGTGATGCCATCCAGCCATCTCATCCTCTGTCGTCCCCTTCTCCTCCTGCCCCCAATCCCTCCCAGCATCAGGGTCTTTTCCAATGAGTCAACTCTTCACATGATGTGGCCAAAGTACTGGAGTTTCAGCTTTAGCATCATTCCTCCCAAAGAAATCCCAGGGCTGATCTCCATCAGAATGGACTGGTTGGATCTCCTTGCAGTCCAAGGGACTCTCAAGAGTCTTCTCCAACACCACAGTTCATGACCAGGGATCAAACCCTCACCCACCCAAGTGGAACTATGCAGCTGCTGGGAAAGTCTCGAAAGAGAGAGAGTGTGTGTGTGTTGAAAACAAAATCATTCCGCCTCCCATCCCCCTCCCCTACTAAGAAGGGCCTCACTTGGGGTATTTTTGCCTTTAGATCTTTTGGTTTTAGATTCCTGAAAAGGAATCTGAGGACATGCGGACCAAGGCATCCTAACCTCACGAGAGTCATGAAAGGTGGGCCAGTCCTGGGCCACAGCTGCCAACTTTTACTGAGATTGTGAGGAAACAGCAAGCTGATGATTTCACAATTTCATCTTTTTATTGCAAATAGATGGAGAAACAATGGAAAGAGTGAAAGACTTTATTTTGGGGGCTCCAAAACCACTGCAGATGGTGACTGCAGCCATGAAATTAAAAGACACTTGCTCTTTGGAAGAAAAGCTATGACCAACCTAAACAGCATATTAAAAAGCAGAGACATTACTTTGCTGAAAAAGGTCTGTCTAGTCAAACCTATGGTTTTCCAGTAGTCAAGGATGGATGTGAGAGTTGGACCATAAAGAAAGCTGAGCCAAAGAATTGATGCTTCTGAACTGTGGTGTTGGAGAAGACTCTTGAGAGTCCCTTGGACTGCAAGGAAATCAAACCAGTCCATCCTAAAGGAAATCAGTCCTGACTATTCATTGGAAGGAATGATGCTGAAGCTGAAAGTCCAATACTTTGGCCACCTGATGCAAAGAACTGACTCATTGGAAAAGACCCTGATGCTGGGAAAGACTGAAGCAGGATGAGAAGGGGACGACTGAGGATGAGATGGCTGGATGGCATCACCAACTCGATATACATGGGTTTGAGTGAGCTCCGGGAGTTGGTGATGGACAGGGAAGCCTGGTGTGCTGCACTCCATGGGGTCGCAGAGTCAGACACGACTGAGCGACTGAACTGAACTGAACTGATCGTTTCACAGTCATCCCCATTAGTTGGTTGCACAATTTAACCCCAGGCTACAGGTCTTGTGACTTTCTTCGTCAGAAAATTTAAAGACTTGTGAGAAGCATGAGGGATTGCTACACAGCAGAACTGTCTGAATCTGTAGGCAAGAGGCTTTATTTTATATTTTTTAAATAACCTTTTTATTTTGACATAAGAATTTCTATATGCCCTTTGCCCAGTTCATCGATTGTTAACATTCTGTTCATTTGCTCCATAGTTTGTTCTGATCCTATACATGTAATAATATGTATAGTATGCATAATTATATATATATATACATGTAATAAATATATATTTATTTTAATGTATAATTATATATATGATACATACACATGAGGCTTCCCAGGTGGCACAGTGGTCAAGAATCTGCCTGCCAATGCAAGAGACACAAGAAATGTGGGTTTCACCCTGGGTTGGGAAGATCCCCTGGAGAAGGAAATGGCAACCCACTCCAGCAATCTGGACTGGAAAATTCCATGGACAGAGGAGCTTGGTGGGGTATGGTCCATGGGGTCACAGAGTTAGACACATCTGAGCATTGCACAGCAAGCAGCACATACTGATAGGAACTATAAATAAAGCAGGTACAGAAGCATCATGGCCTTGTGAAAATAACCCGGACTCTAATAAACCATAATGAAAAAGAAGAACATGTATATAATATATATATGTATATAAATACACTGGAATCACTTTGCTATACTCTGGAAACTATTAATAACATAACATTATAAATCAACTATACCTCAATACAAAAATAAAGATTAAAAACTTGGGGTTTAAAGTCAGGCAATGAGACTAGAGGTCCCGCCACTTCCTGGCTCTGCAGCTACTGGCAGTTACCTCCTCTGTGACTCGGTTCCCTCACCCGTGAAATGTGGATAATAACACGAAACCAGGTTGTGACGCAGACTGACTCACTGCTGGTAAAGCCTTTAGCACAACCACAGCCATTTTCACTTCCAGTTCAACTATAACACAGAGTCTGGTGCTAAAATCTCAGAAACAAACTGCTATCTATACTCTCTGGGCAAGCTTCTACTGTAAAGGGTCAGATACGATCCATTTTTAGGTTTTGTGGCTCATAAAGGAAAGCTATGACAAACATAGCCAGCGAATTAAAATGCAGAGACATCACTTTGCCAACAAAGGTCCGTACAAAGCTGTTTTTTTCTGGTAGTCATGTATGGATGTGAGAGTTGGACCATCAAGAAAGCTGAGTACCAAAGAAGACTCTTGAGAGTCCCTTGGACAGTACGGAGATCAAGCCAGTGAGTCCTTAAGAAAATTAACCCTGAATATTCATTGGAAGGATAGATGCTGAAGCTGAAACTCCAGTACTTTGGACACCTGATGCAAAAGTTGATTCATTGGAGAAGACTCTGATCCTAGGAAAGACTGAAAGCAAAAGGAGACGAAGGAGGCAGAGGATGAGATGGCTGGATAGCATCACTGACTCAGTGGACATGAATTTGAGCAGATTCCTGTAGACAGTGGAGGACAGAGGAGTCTAGCGAGTTGCAGTCTATGGGGTTGCAAAGAGTCGGACACAGCTTAGGGACTGAAAAGCACAACAGCAAAGTCTCTGTTTCAGCTGCTCAGCTGCCATTGTGATGCCAAAGCAGTCACGTGCAGGCCGTAGTGGGCCAGGGGGGTGGCAGTCTAATACAGCTTTATTCATGGGTGCTAACATTTCAATCTCATATCTATTTTTTCTGGCCATACCTCAAGGCTTGTGGGATCTTAGTTCTTAGACCAGACAAAGGATTGAACCCTGCCCCCCTGCAGTGAAAGTATGGAGTTCTACCACTGGACTGCCAGGGAAGTCCCCCTCTTTTTTTTTTTTTATGTTTCTTTATTTTTGGTTGTGCTGGGTCTTCGTTGCTGGGTGGGCTTTCTCTAGCTGCAGAGAGTGGGAGCTACTCTGTAGTTGCGGTGCACGAGCTTCTCATTACGGTCGCTTCTCTGTTGTGGAGCACGGGTGTTAGGCACACGAGCTTCAAGTACTCGCAGGTCCTGCAACACAGGCTCAAATGCTGTGCACAGGCTTAACTGCTCTGCAGCACGTGCGATCTTCCCAGAAAAGCGACTGAACCCGTCTCCTCTATTATCAGGTGGATTAGTTATCACTGAGCCACCAGGGAAGCCCCCAAAATAACTTTTAGACTAATTTTAAAAACAATTACAGGGAATTCCCTAGCAGTCCAGTGGTTAGGACTCTGTGTTTCCACTGCAGGGGGCATGGGTTCGATCCCTCATTGGGGAACTAAGATCCCATATGCCGTGAGGTGAGGCCAAAAAAAAAAAAAAATATATATATATATATATATATATATATAAGAAGTAACAGAAAACAAATGAATGACTATGACTAAATGGTGAGTACTCCTGTAACCACCCTCTAGTTCAAGAAACAAAATTGGGGGGGGCCCTTCCCATTTCAGGCCCTCGCTCTCATGAGTACTTGCTATTCTTTATTATTATTACTTTATTTATTTATTTGGCAGTGCCAGGTCTCAGTTGTGGCATGCAAGCTCTTAGTTGTAGCATGTGCTGCTATGGGAACTAGTTCCCTGACCAGGGATCGAACCCGGCCTCTTGCATTGGAAGCTCAGAGTCTTAGCCACTGGACCACCAGAGAAGACCCGTAACCACTAATCTTGTCTGATAACCATCACTCTCATTGTTAAAAACCAGCCTAAGTTTGAAAAAGGTCCGCAAATAGTAAAAAAAAAAAAAAAAAAAAAGTTCTAAAGAAAAAAAGTTGGATACTTGCTAAAGTGGTAAGGAAGATTTTCTTCAAGAGTTTTGTCATAACGGTCAATTCTACTGCCACAGGTGGAGAGGGATGGGTCTCAATTCTAACTACAGCAAAGAGAGCTGGGGATTTATAGCCAGCAGAGTTAGGGGCTTGTGGGTGGAAAATTATAAGAGGAGGTCTCAAGGGATTCTTACTAAGGGGAGGTCAAAGAGTTAGATGTCAAGGAGAGGTGGGGTGGGGATGAGGAACTTGATCAGATAACAAGAACTGGGGGATTATTCCCAAACTGATTTAGCAGGATTCTTTGCTAAGAATTTTTTTTTTTTTTTGCTAATTTACTAAGACTGGACAATTCCCGGCAGGCAAGCACAGGTCAAGCACAGAAGGCCAAGATCCAGGTCTAGAAGAGTCTCTAGTCAGAGAAGCCTGATTAAAACATCTACTTCTGCTTTATTGACTATGCCAAAGCCTTTGACTGTGTGGATCACAATAAACTGTGGAAAATTCTGAAAGAGATGGGAATACCAGACCACCTGACCTGCCTCTTGAGAAATCTGTATGCAGGTGAGGAAGCAACAGTTAGAACTGGACATGGAACAACAGACTGGTTCCAAATAGGAAAAGGAGTACGTCAAGGCTGTATATTGTCACCCTGCTTATTTAACTTACATGCAGAGTACATCATGACAAATGCTGGGCTGGATGAACCACAAGCTGGAATCAAGATTGCTGGGAGAAATACCAATAACCTCAGATATGCACCTGACACCACCTTTATGGCAGAAAGTGAAAAGGAGCTAAAAAGCCTCTTGATAAAAGTGAAAGAGGAGAGTGAAAAAGTTGGCTTAAAGCTCAACATTCAGAAAATGAAGATCATGGCATCCAGTCCCATCACTTCATGGGAAATAGATGGGGAAACAGTAGAAACAGTGTCAGACTTTATTTTTTTGGGCTCCAAAATCACTGCAGATGGTGACTGCAGCCATGAAATTAAAAGACGCTTACTCCTTGGAAGAAAAGTTATGACCAACCTAGATAGCATATTCAAAAGCAGAGACATTACTTTGCCGACTAAGGTCCATCTAGTCAAGGCTATGGTTTTTCCTGTGGTCATGTATGGATGTGAGAGTTGGACTGTGAAGAAGGCTGAGGGCCGAAGAATTGATGCCTTTGAACTGTGGTGTTGGAGAAGACTCTTGAGAGTCCCTTGGATTGCAAGGAGATCCAACCAGTCCATTCTGAAGGAGATCAACTCTGGGATTTCTTTGGAAGGAATGATGCTAAAGCTGAAGCTCCAGTACTTTGGCCACCTCATGCAAAGAGTTGACTCATTGGAAAAGACTCTGATGCTGGGAGGGATTGGGGGCAGGAAGAGAAGGGGACGACTGAGGATGAGAGGGCTGGATGTCATCACAGACTCGATGGATGTGAGTCTGAGTGAACTCCGGGAGATAGTGATGGACAGGGAGGCCTGGTGTGCTGCGATTCATAGGGTCGCAAAGAGTCAGACACGACTGAGCGACTGAACTGAACTGAACTGAACTGAACAAGGAGTCTATCAATAAACTGTAATTCTGCGGGGGGAGGAGGTGCTCACAGTTTGGCTTGTGGGATCTTAGTTCCCCTGCTGCTGCTGCTGCTGCTGCTAAGTCACTTCAGTCGTGTCCGACCCTGTGCGACCCCAGAGACGGCAGCCCACCAGTCTCTGCTGTCCCTGGGATTCTCCAGGCAAGAACACTGGAGTGGGTTGCCATTTCCTTCTCCAATGCATGAAAGTGAAAAGTGAAAGCGAAGTCGCTCAGTCCTGTCCAACTCTTAGCGACCCCATGGACTGCAGCCCACCAGGCTCCTTCATCCATGGGATTTTCCAGGCAAGAGTACTGGAGTGGGGTGCCATTGCCTTCTCCGTCAAATCCTGGGACCACCAGAGAATTCGCTACTATACTGTTATTGTTAACCTCAAGTCTCAAGTTAACAATATGGGCTTCCCTAGTGGCTCACTGTTAAAGAATCTGCCTGCAATGTAGGAGATTCGGGTTCCATCCCTGGGTGGGAAAGATTCCCTGGAGAGGGAAATGGCAACCCAGTCCAGTTTCCTTGCCTGGGAAATCCCATGGACAGAGAAGCCTGGTGGGCTACAGTCCCTGCTGTTACAAAGACTTGGACACGACTTACCAACCAAACCATTAGCAAGTTAAATATTTAACATGAGTGATTTTTGTAGTGTCGAGGCCAGTGTGAGGAAAGAAGGAGAGACTCCATCTTGAAGCCTGTCATCTCTCTTAAAGACAGGATGCAAACTGGGCCTGAACCCTGCCCAAGAATAAGAAAACCATTGCTAATAAAAACCAGGTCTCCTGGAGACTTCCCTCCATACAGATGGCAAATGGAGACTGTAGTTGAGGTCAGGCTGCCCCTGTTAGATTAACCATGGAAATATCCCCCCTTGATATATAAGCATTGTTCCCCACCTTTAACCTTAATTGTTTGTTCTCCTAGCACCTGCTGCTGCTGCTAAGTCACTTCAGTCGTGGCCAATTCTGTGTGACCCCATAGACGGCAGCCCACCAGGCTCCTCCATCCCTGGGATTCTCCAGGCAAGAACACTGGAGTGGGTTGCCATTTCCTTCTCCAATGCATGAAAGTGAAAAGTAAAATTGAAGTCGCTCAGTTGTTTCCAACCCTCAGCGACACCATGGACTGCAGCCTTCCAGGCTCCTCCATCCATGGGATTTTCCAGGCAAGAGTACTGGAGTGGGGTGCCATTGCCTTCTCCACTCCTAGCACCTACTTGTTGTAAAACACTCATACACAACAAAGAGGTTGCTAACATGTAACCACTCACGTGTGGGGTGGGGGTGGGGGGGATGGTCATGAAACCCGGGAAACCCGGCCTCTGGGAAACATCAAGGTCCTTGTTGGGAACTGATTCCCTTGGACCTGCTAGCAGTAATAAACGGTACTCCACACTGTCTTTGTGTCCGCTGAGGTGTGTTTTGTGATTCCGGATTCCACAACAGTAGAATGTTAGTTGTAACTCAATAAAGCTGGAAAATATATATACATATATATATTTGAAAGCGATTTCCCTAAAGGCGCCTTCCTCTGAGACTCAGTTTTGATTAAAGTTGATTAAAGTGCAGTGATGCAAAGGAGGAATTTTCAGAGAGTTTTGGCAACCAGGTAGGAAAAGACAACGTTAGGTTCAGATCTAGGGGTGCCAGCAGTCCTGGACTGGTTAACTCACAGTAGAGTCTCCCTTTCCTCAAGTATAGAAAAGAGATCATATTAGATATTGTGCGTCCTCTTGACAGATCTGCTTGCGTCACAGGGATGCTGAGGGGCTTAAGTGCAAAACTGAAAGATGGGAGCTGTTGGTACTCTTATTTCTCAAAATCCAGCATGAAATAAAAATTCCACAGACCCGGGGGTGCCTTGAGGGTTGGCTGGCATTCCTGAAGATTTCGCCACAGTTGAACCACATCTCTTAATGTATCAGTAAACTGGAATACCTGCCTCTTGAGAAGTCTGCATGCAGGTCAGGAAGCAACAGTTAGAACTGGACATGGAACAACAGACTGGTTCCAAATAGGAAAAGAAGTACGTCAAGGCTGTCTATTGTCACCCTGCTTATTTAACTTCTGTGCAGAGTACATCATGAGAAACGATGGACCGGAAGAAGCACAAGCTGGAATCAAGATTGCTGGGAGAAATATCAATCACCTCAGGTATGCAGATGACACCACCCTTATGGCAGAAAGTGAAGAGGAACTAAAGAGCCTCTTGATGAAAGTAAAAGAGGAGAGTGAAAAAGTTGGCTTAAAGCTCAACATTCAGAAAACAAAGATCACAGCATCCAGTCCCATCACTTCATGGGAAATAGATGGGGAAACAGTGGAGACAGTGTCAGACTTTATTTTTTTGGGCTCCAAAATCACTGCAGATGGTGACTGCAGCCATGAAATTAAAAGACGCTTACTCCTTGGAAGAAAAGTTATGACCAACCTAGATAGCATATTCAAAAGCAGAGACATTACTTTGCTGACTAAGGTCCATCTAGTCAAGGCTATGGTTTTTCCTGTGGTCATGTATGGATGTGAGAGTTGGACTGTGAAGAAGGCTGAGGGCCGAAGAATTGATGCCTTTGAACTGTGGTGTTGGAGAAGACTCTTGAGAGTCCCTTGGATTGCAAGGAGATCCAACCAGTCCATTCTGAAGGAGATCAACTCTGGGATTTCTTTGAAGGAATGACGCTAAAGCTGAAACTCCAGTACTTTGGCCACCTCATGTGAAGAGTTGACTCATTGGAAAAGACTCTGATGCTGGGAGGGATTGGGGGCAGGAGTAAATGGGATGACCGAGGATGAGAGGGCTGGATGGCATCACTGACTCAATGAACGTGAATCTGAGTGAACTCGGGGAGTTGGTGATGGACAGGGAGGCCTGGTGTGGTGCGATTCATGGGTTGGCAAAGAGTCGGACACGACTGAGTGACTGAATTGAACTGAACCTGGAATAATGGTTCTCAAGCTTTGCGTGCTGTCAGAATGACCTGGAGGGTTGTAAAAATAGATTTCTGGACCCTATCCCTAGGGTTTCTTGGGCGAGGACTCGTTATTTCCAATTCCAACACGTACCAAATAGAAGATTGGATCAGAGATCACAGTTTGGCGGACTCCTGGTTGTTTTCCAGACTGCCCCTATGAAGGGCTGAGGATCCATCTAGTCCACTTAGGTTTAATTGCTCCGTTTCTGTCGTGCCCGGGAAGCCGAGGAGCAAGGAGACCCTTGTTAAAGTCCACACCCGAGGCGCGTTATCAAGCTGCTGACAGCGAGTACTCCTGAGTCTTTGCAAAAGGTTCCTCCCTCAGGCGGAGGCCGGCCGAGGTCAGATCACACTGCCCTGCAGTCACGCGGCCGCGTGTGGCCCCAGGCTCTCGGCTCCCCCGGCTCCGGGCTCCGGGCTGCGGCGGCGGGGCGGGGCGCGGGACGGGGGCGGCGCGGGGCGGGGCCAGGCCCCCGGTCCCCGGTCAAGTGACTCCGAGCGGCTGCCCTGGCTGACTGCGAGCCGGGAGGCCCGAGCGTGGACATGCCGGGGGCCGTTCGCCTCCTCGGCCTGCTGCTGGTGCCGCTGCTGCTGGGCTCTGCGCGTGGTTTGCACGTAAGTCCACAGGACGCCCGCGCACAAACGATGAATCGGGGGACGCTGGCGGGGAACCGGGCGGGGCTGCGGCCACCTGGGGCCCCACAGGGCGGAGGCCCTGGACCCCGAGGCCCGCCGGGCCCGCCCGGGCACCGGGGAAGCTCCGGCGGCGCGCCGGCCCTCCCGTCGGGGGCGGGCCGGGCGGGGCGCGCGTCCCTGCCAGGAGCTCTGTCGCTGTGAGTTCCGCTCCTGCCGCCTCTGTCCCCAGAGCCACTTCCTTGTCGCTGCAGCCGAGGGCTGAGATGAGGTGCTTCCCAGCTCTGCGGGTTTCCGGGAGTGGGATTCTGAGCAGCGCGCGTTGGGGGCGCCGGGGGCTCGGGCTCGGCGCGCCTCTCTCGCCTGCGCTCTGCGGAGCGCTCCGGAAGGAGAATCGTGGGGTCACCGGAGGCCCCAGCGCTGGGAACACTGGATTAAGTACCTTCGCGGTGTTCTCCTTGAGGACGTCTCGCTACTTCCCTCCGCCTACTTTTTTTTTTTTTTTCCCTCCGCCTACTTTTAAGGCTTGGATTTTTCACAGCTTCAGCGTTTGACGGTGGGCAAGGGGCAGGCTGCAGGTGGCCGCCAGCGTTGCTGGAGGGAGGTCTGGCCGGGCGAGGTGTGTGCTGGGGCGGGGACGCGGGGGCCGGGGAGGCGGGGGTCGGGCGGGGGCAGTCGTGCACGATTGCGGGAGAAGGACAGCCTCAGTCTACCCGGCAGAGCTAAGGTGGGGGCCGAGGGAACTCGGGATCGCTCCTGTGCAGGTCAGCATCCTGGCCTTGGAAAGGTGGGGGTGGGGAGATCTGAGCTGGGAGATGAGAGCGGGGACTTGAAACGGGCGCCTTTCTCTCTGCACTTTCTGGGAACTAATTTTGGTTCCTCCAGAGTTCCGGTGGGCTGAGTCTGGGGCTTGTTTTATACGTAGAAGCTGGTGAAATTGACTTGCAAATTACACCCTCTGATAAGAGGTTTTTTAATAAAGTGCCTAGAGCAGAAAAAAAAAAAAAAAAAAGGCCTACATTTATCTAAAAGCAAGGTTGAGAATTTTACTTGGAAAACAACTGCTGAAAATATTTTCATTTTCGGTCTTATTGGGAAAAGGTCACCCAAATGAATATTTGCTAACCTTTGTCTATCCAGGTCTGTAGTTCTCTTGCAGTTTTTTGTCTGGGAGCCAGCCAGCTATGAGAACCAACCAGGAGACTGGCTCCACCCCAGGAATCTTTATGTCAGTTGCCTAGGTTCCCCTGCTTGGCCTACAGCTGAAAAAAAATACCAGCAGACTAGCTTTCCATGGCTTCCTGGTTTATACTTTAGAACAGCGGTTCTCAAGCTGTAACTGTCCTAGAAGTTAGAACATTTAAAACTATATGTTAATAAACAATGTATATATATTTTAAACACGTTGTTCTCTCCAGTTTTTAGGGCACAAAGTGACATTGTACATTTTTTGCAAATCTCTTTCATGGTTTTTTTTGGGGGGGATTAGACTTTGTTTTTTTCAAACTTTAAATTTCTTATTTTGTATTGAGGTAGAACTGATTAACAATGTTGTGGCAGTTTCAGGTGAACAGCAAAGGGACTCAGCCATATGTATACTTGTATCCATTCATATCTGTCTTAATAGATGACTGTTGAATGCTCGTAGCTACTTCTGCATTCAGTTCTGCCATATCACATGTCATGTAACCTCTGGAAATTTCACTGTACACTCGTGAGAGAATGGTTATGGCTTAGTACTGTTTCTGAAAACAGTCAATGGACACCCCTCGCTTCCCCCCCGCAACCCCAACAGCCAAAGGGTCTCCCTGGACCACACTTTGAGAACTGCTGATTTAGAATAATGTTTTTCTTATTATAAAAGTTTATATACATGTTGTGGAAATACTTGAAAGATGCAGAGAACTGTAAGAAAAGTGAAACTGCCCATCCTGTTACAATCAGGTGTGTTTGTAGTTCACTGATAAAGTGTAGCAGCTGACTGGTTTGAGTGGCTTGGATTCAAGGCTGGTTGGGCAGATGTAAGTGGCCTTCAGGTTTTGACAGGGGACAAGAAAGCTCTCATATCCCACAAAGCTGACGCCGGTTCCTGGTTGCAGGAGGAGCTGACCTGGAAACCTGTCCTTGGCACTGTCCTATCTAAGGAACTCACCTTCCAGAGCTCACCCACACAGACCTGGCGGGGTATCCTCTTAGGACCTCAGGCAATGACGATCTTCAGGCAGCTGTCCCTGGGGGCAAAGGCTGCCCTGGCTGCCGGGACTGTCTTCGTGTCCATGATTGTCTCCCGGTCCTACCTGGCGGAGAGCTTGGAGTTCAGGGCCTGGCGATGCCTGTTCCGCCTGCAGCTTGCCCTGTTTGCCAACTCGCTCATGCTCCTCGGCTCCATCTACATCTGGCGTAGCACCATCAGCAACCTCAGGCATTCCCCGGCTGCAGAGTCAGCCTGTTTCCAGCTCTGGAAGATGATCGTCGCGGCCTTCCTGGCCCTGGCGCATTCCAGCTTCTTCACCATGATCTTCCTAGTGGCCGAGGAGCCCTATCTCTTTTCCCTGGTTGCCTACACCTGCCTCGGGGCCTATGTCATCATGCTCTGCTTCCTCTGTGTCCTCAGCGGCATGGAGCAGGCCTACCAGCTCCTGGCCTGGCGTGCCGGCAGGGCGGTGGGCAGCCTTGAAAAGACCAGGAAGCTGGCCCTCCGGCCGGCACTGGCAGTGATGGTAACCGCTGTGCTCAGCGTGGTGGGGCTGCTGAACGCCGCCCAGCCCCCAGCAGTGACCACTGTGGAGGTGCCCGTGCATCGGCTGCACCCCTCCATGAACAGCCTCAAGATCGTGCTCCTCTCGGACATCCACCTGGGTCCCACGGTGGGCAGGACTAAGATGGACATGTTCGTGAGGATGGTGAACACGCTGGAGCCGGACGTCACGGTGATCGTGGGCGACCTGTGTGATTCCGAAGCCTCTGTCCTGCGCACGGCTGTGGCTCCTCTGGGCCAGCTGCGTTCACGCCTGGGCACCTACTTCGTCACAGGCAATCACGAGTACTACACGTCGGATGTCAACAACTGGTTTCAGCTGCTGATGTCCCTGAACGTCCAGCCCCTCCACAATGAGAATGTGAGGATTTCCGCTACCGGGGCCCACCGTGAGATGACGACTGGATCTGCCTGGCTGGGGTGGACGACATCGAAGCGAACATCCTGCACTACACTGGCCATGGCATGGACCTGGAGAAGGCCCTGGAGGGCTGCAGCCCAGACCACCCCACCATCCTGCTAGCTCACCAGCCCCTGGCTGCCAAGAGAGCCCTCCAGGCCCGGCCAGATATCAACCTGATCCTTTCTGGGCACACGCATGCTGGGCAGATCTTCCCCTTGAACGTGGCGGCCTATCTCCTGAACCCCTTCTTTGCTGGTCTCTACCAGGTGGCCGAGACTACATTTGTATATGTGAGCCCAGGCACGG
>SJXQ01013148.1:1006953-1115216 GCA_006408695.1 Aepyceros melampus | reverse complement strand
ATTATGGGATACCCATGCGTCTGGGCAGCAGGGCAGAAATTACCCAGCTCATCCTGCAGCCGGCCCCCTGACCCCACCCCTGTCTGCCCCCCAGGCGCCTGTCTCCTCGTTGCCCTTGCCCTCTGTCCCCATCCCTCTGCAGAGCAGGCCGTCCATTTACCCCCTCCAGCCTCCCCTGCCAACCCACACTTGTCACAAGACCGGCTGGCACTGTGATCTGTGCTAGGGCTGCCTGGCAAATCCAGGGAGGTTAACTCTGCAGATGACCACCTAGTTTTTCACACGCATTTGTGAGGTCACTAAAGTAATGTGTAAGGACGGGCATCTGTTTTCCAAATGATGTGGAATAAGCCCTCCTCCTCTGCAGAACTTGTGAGTTTCAGGATGCCCTGAAAACAGCAGTTGCTGAGTAGGGATGCCTCTGGCAAGTGGAATAGGGAATGGACTCTTGGTGTTCTAAAAATCTTTTGGACTTAAGCAGTTTCCAGAAATCAGTGATCCTGAGCTTTCTGGGGAGGGGCAGTGGGGCTAGGTAATCTGGGAGAACAGGCAAGACGGAGGCCCCTCTGGCTGCTGGAGAAGAGGGTTTACTGTTCCCCTTGGTTCTATCAGAGTCACCTTTACTGAGAGCATCAGCCAAACCGTCTGGAATACAGGGTTCCTCCTGTTCCTCTGGGCCTTGATTGATGCTGTCTAGCTGGCTGCTGGACCTTTGGGCTTGGGGGTGGAGTGGAAGGATATGAGCACTTCGAGATGAAGGTCATGGTGCTGCTGCCTAGAATTCAGAGGGTGTTTGCCAACCTTGACTCCATTTGTATTACAACACTTGGATGGAGGGATTAGGGACAGGCAACTTGCCCTTGCTGAGAGGAGGACACTAAGGCAAAGGGAAGTTAGAGCACTGGCAACATTGCAAGGGTCGTGGGAGATTCCGGGCTGAGAGCCAGCTTTCCACCTCCCAACAGAAGTGTTCTTCCCACTGCCTGTATCTTTACAGGTGAGAATGGGGTTCAAACACAAGTACAGTGTAACGAGAAGGGCCTGGAACCTGATGTCCTTTCCAGGTGCTCTCCTTGAGGCTGATTTCAGTTCATCATAACTACATGGGCCCTGAAAGGGGGTTAGACAGTTCAATGTAGGGCAACTATTACACGGGAGGGGCAGCCAGGAAACTGAAGACCACACTCTCCCCCCCAGGTTGGGGTTAGAAATGGAGGTTGTCGCCCTCCCAGTGGGGAGGTTGAAGCTTGCATCGGGAGTGGCAGGGGCCTTTTCTCCCTGAGGGTCCTGGCTTTGGGATGCTGGGCTATCCTTCCTCTCCAGCTGACCCCATCAGAGTTACCCTTGCGCTCTGGTCATGGAACCAGATGGCCATCTCTGTGCTGGATCCACAGAAAAAGAGGCAGGGGTCAATATGTCTGGAGCAGCCCTGACCCCACCGGCTGGCCTCTGTGCCAGAGGCAAGGGACCCCGTGACCCTGGCCTAGCAATAAATCCTGATAGAAAAGGCCTCACTGGGAATCTTTCTGTGACCTCTGACCGGGGTGGGGTGGGGCTCCTCACCTTCCTGCTCACTTGTCAGGCAGCACTGGGCAGACTTGAAGTCACTGAGCCTCAGTTTCCCTCACCCTGAAATGGGGATAATTACTGTATGTACCTGAAGATTGTTTTGAGGGGAGGGTATTAAAACGTGGTCCAAAAAACAAAAACAAAAACATGTGGTGCAATAGTTGCCAGGGCTCAGTCAGGAGGAAGCACCTGATGTTGCCAATTTTAAAATATCCCATGGGGTGTGCAGCCATACTGTTGGTACCAGGTGCCCAGAGAATTTGTGGAGCAGCCACTCCTAGGGAATGGGAGTCGGTGCCGTGCCTAGAGATTGTCAGAGCAGCGACTGCTGGCATTGCGTTCCTCGCCTGTGGTTTGTCTCCCTGTTCGGAGGGAGGCAGGGCCTGGCCAGGGCATTTCTCCATTTTCCCAGGCAAGTATCATTTGCTTCTGTTCTTGGTCAGTGGAACCTTGGGGGATCCTGGAGACCACCTCCCTGTTTCCAGGCAGCCAAAGTGTTGACAGCCGGCCTTCCAGGCAAGTTTAAAATGCATCTTTGCGTGGAGATTTCAGTGGTTTCCTTGTTATTTACCCCCTTGTGTTTAATCGTTCTTACAGTCAGGAGTATGTTTGGAGAAAAATTTATCTACAACCAAGGAAGGGACCCTGGAGAGCCTTTCTTTGAACACATTTTGCAGATGATGGGGTGGTGGGAGGGGAAGTGCTTTGCCCTGGGCAGCGCCCAGCTCAGCTCAGGTTCCCTGACTCCCTTCTCCGTGGCACCACTCAAGCTCCGCGCCTCCCCCTGTCTCAGGAAGGCCACTCTTCCAAACCCTCTCAGTCCCTCGTGCCTGGCCCAGTTGGGGTCCCTGGCTCTCTGACCCCCTGCTTTGGGTCCCCCTAGTCTGTGTTAGTTCTGCCGTTTGTCTTCCACCTTGTGGGCTCAGGCCGTGTGCGTCTCTGCTGCTCCAACAAGTATTATTTCACTGGTTTCTTAACTGGGGATCTTTCTTTCCAGTGCCTGAGCCGGGTGGAATTCACTTGCATCGGTCCTGTTTCACCTTGCAGCTTTATCTCGTCTCTTCCCCTTGAGTGCCAGTCCTTTTTGCTCCTGTGCCCTGCCATCCTTATTCTGAGGTCCTTGGTTGGCTGATTCCTGTCTTAACAGAAACAGGACAGGTCCATCTTCTGTGCCCAAGGAATAGTCAGCAACACCTTCTCACGCTTGGTTTGTGTTCCTTGATTTTATGGGGGAAGCTTTCCGAGCAGAAATTTCTCCATTTCTGTTCAGATATGATCTGTGGAGGGGCACTTGTGGTTTGCTCTCCATGGCCCCCCAGGCGCCTATGTTCCCCCGTTCTTTGCTCATTTACCTTCTTTGATTTATTTATTGCCAGGGGAGGTGGTGAGAAACATTTACTTGAAGCTTGAAAAGGCTTTCGATTTCATTCTAGTTTTTTTTTTTTTTATATATCTGTTAAATGCAAGTTAAAAAACTTTCTAAAAATTAACAGTAGCTGTGTAGTATGATACTATTGTTAGAAAATCTTAGTACATATATCCTACTGCTGTTTATTCCAAACATCCATCTATCCATGCATCCTTTTCCCCTCTTATTTTGTTTATTCTTTTTAAAGTTTTTTACTGGGAAAATTTGAAAGTATTCATGAAGCAGAGAAAATAGCAACTGAGTTTCTCTGTGCCCATCACCAGCTTCAACATTTGTGACTATTCCACTGCTCTTTCTCATCTACCCCAGCCCCACACTCTGTTTTTGTCTGGAGTATATTAAGACCAATCTTAGAAAATATGATTTTGCCCTAAAATACTTCAGTATGAATCAGTTTTTAAAAAGCATATTCCTAATGCTGTTATATCTGATGAAATTCACAGTAATTCTTTAAAATTGTCTAATACCTAGTTAGGAGACTTGGGGCTACAAGCTATAATAGGTCTTGTACCTCTTAATAAAAGTGTTTTTTCCACTATCTGAGGATTAAGTAGCTGTATCTATTACAGCTACTTTTTCGTTTTCAGGTTTTTTCTGACTATTTCAATTGTCTTTTGTGTGTATAATTTAAAAAAACACGTAAGATAAAATTTATCATCTTAGTGATTTTTTAAGTGTACAGTCCAGTGGTATTAAGTATATTCACATCGATGTACAACAGCTCTTTAGAGCTTTTTCATCTGCAGATCTAAAAGTCTGTACCCATTAAACAACAATGCCCCTACCCATCCCCAGCTTCGGGTAACTCCCACTTCAAAAACTCTGTACCCATTAAACAACAATGCCCCTACCCACCCCCAGCTCTGGGTAACTCCCACTTCACATTCCATTTCTATGAATTTGACTACTCTGGGTACCTCCTATAAGCAGAATGACACATTATTTGTCTTTTGTTTCACTTGGCATAATGTCCTCAGGGTGCATCCACATTGTAGCACATGACAAGACTTCCTTCCTAAGGCTGAGTAATATTGCACTGTATGTATCTACCACATTCTGTTTACTCGTTCATCCGTCAGTGAACACCTGGTTACTCTCACGCCTTGCCTGTTGTGAATAGTGCTGCTTGAACATGGGTGTGCAGATATCTCTTTGAGACACTGCTCCCTCTTCTTTCGGAGATATACCCAGAAATGGAATTGCTGGGTCATGTAGGAGTCCTATTTTTCACGTTTTGAAGAAGTTCTGTACCGCTTTCCATAGCAGCTGGCTCACTTTGCAGTCCCACCAGCAGGACGATGTTCCAGGTTCTCTGCATCCTCACTGAAATTTATCATCTCTGTTTGTTTCCGATAGTAGTGTGAGATGCAAACTTATGTGGGTGTTGATATGCATTTCTCTGATGACTCGTAATGTTGAGCATGTTTTCATATGCTTGTTGGCTATTTGTATAGCATCTTTAGAGAAATGTCTATTCAGGTCTTTTGCCCACTTTAAGTCATAGTATTTGATTTTTTCGTTTGTTTGTTTTTGAGTTGTAGGTCTTTATATATTCTGGATATAAACTGCTTATCAGATACATGACTTGCAAGCATTATCTCTCATAGACTCACTTTTAACTGTATTGATTGTATCCCTTGATATGAAAAAGTTTTCAAGGTTCATATCCTATTTGTCTCTTTTGATTTTGTTGCCAATGCTTTTGGTATCATATTCAAGCAGTCACTGCCAATCCCAATAGCATAAAAAGTTTTTCCCCATGTTTTTTTCTTGAGGAGTTTTAAATGTTAGGTTTTATGTTTAAGTATTTAATCTGTTTTGAGTTATTTTTGTATATGGTGTAAAGTAAGGATCCAGTTTTATTCTGCTTGTGGATATCCAGTTTCCCCAAAATTTAATTAAGAGATTGTCCTTTCCCCAGGGTGGTCTTGGCTCCCTTGTTGATGACCAGGTGAACATATACGTGACAGTTTATTTCAGGCCCCTCTATTCTATTCCAGTTGTCTATTTGTCTGTCTTTATATCAGTAACTCATTGTTTTTATTATTATAGTTTTGTAATATCTTTTGAAATCAGCCAGTATGAGTCTTCCAATGTTCTTCTTTTCCAAAATTGTTTTAGCAATTTGGGGCTTCTTGAAATTCTATATGAATTGAGGATGAATTTTTCCATTTCTGCAAAGAATGCTGTTGATGTTTTGATAGAGATTACGATGACTCTGGAGATCACATTGGGTAATATGGACATCTTAACAATACTAAGTCTCCTGATCCATTAACATGGGATGTCTTTCCATTTATTTGAGTCTGTGTAAATCTCAGTAGTGTTTTGTAGTTTTCAGTGTATGAGTCTTTCACCTCCTTCGTTAGGTTTATTCCCAAGCATTTTATTCCTTTTGATCCCATTTTGATTGAGATTGCTTAATTTCCTTTTTGGATTGTTCTTGTCAGTGTATAGAAGTGTAGCTGATTTTTGTATGTTGATTTTATACCCTGCAACTTTGTTGAATTCATTTATTAGTTCTAATAATTGTTTCTGTATGGGGGTTGGGGGAGACTCTTTAGGGTGTTCTACATGTAAGATCATGTCATCTGTGAACAGGGATAATTTTTCTTTTTCCTTTCTAATTGAATGTCTTTTTTTTTTCTTTTTCTTGCCTTGTTGCTCTGGCTAGGACTTCCGTTAGCATCTTGACTAGAAGTGGTGAGAATGTGCATCCTGAGCATGAAATAAAAACTTGCAGTCTTTCATATTGAGTATGATGTTAGCTGTTGATTTTCATATATGGCCTTTATTGTGTTGAGGTAATTTTCTTCTATTCATAGTTTAACAGAGAAGGCAGTGGCAACCCACTCTAGGACTCTTGCCTGGAAAATCCCATGGACGCAGGAGCCTGGTAGGCTGCAGTCCATGGGGTCACAAAGAATCGGACACGACTGAGAGACTTCACTTTCACACATTGGAGAAGGAAATGGCAACCCAGTGTTCTTGCCTGGAGAATCCCAGGGACGGGGGAGCCTGGTGGGCTGCCGTCTCTAGAGTCGCACAGAGTCGGACACGACTGAAGCGACTTAGCAGCAGCAGCAGCATAGTTTAAGTGTTTTATCATAAAAAGGTATAGAATCTTACTAAATGATTTCTGCCTCAATTGAAGCAATCATGTTTTTGCTCTTCAACCTGTTAATGTGGTGCAACCTATTGATTTTCATATGTTGAATCACTCTTGTGTTCTGAGTCCCATTTGGTCATGATGTACTGATATGAAGCCTTTCTAAGGGAAACCCCTCGCAGTCTAGAAATTAGGACTTGGCACTTTCACTTCTGAGGGTGCCAGTTCAACCCCTTGTCAGGCAACTGAGATCCCACAAGCCAAGCGGTGCAGCCAAAGAGAAAGAAAAAGAGCTGTTGGATTTAGTTTGCTGATATATGTTGAGGATTTTTGCATCAGTATTAACCAAGGATATGGATTTTGGCCTGTAGTTTTCTTTTTTTATTATGTCCTGTCTAGCATTGATATCAGGATTATGTTGTTCTCATAGGATGAACTTAAAAGTGTTCCCTCCTCTTTAATTTTTTGAATAGTTTCAGAATGGTTGGCATTAATTATTCTTTAAATGTTTGGTAAAATTCCCTAGCTCAATTGGTAAAGAATCCTCTTGCAATGCAGGAGATCCCAGTTCAATTCCTGGGTCAGGAAGATCTGCTGGAGAAGGGACAGGCTACCCATTCTAGTATCCTTCCATTTCTCTAGTGGTTCAGCTGGTAAAGAATCTGCCTGCAATGCGAGAGACCTGGGTTCGATTCCTGGATTGGGAAGATACCCCTGGAGAAGGGAAAGGCTACCCACTCCAGTATTCTGGTCTGGAGAATTCCATGGACGGTATAGTTCATGGGGTCACAAAGAGTCAGACACAATTGAGCGACTTTCACTTTCAGAGCATCAGATTCTAGGTTTTCCTTTGAGATTTTCAATACTGATTCAGTCTCTTTACTAGTTATTGGTCTGTTCAGATTTTTTTATTTCTTCATGATTCAGTCTGTGTAGGTTGTATGTTTCTTGGTAGGATGTATGTTACACAATTTGTAGCGATACAGTTGTTCATAATAGTCTCATAATCCTTTTTATTTCTGTAGCATCCGTTGTAGCATTTTTTCTTCATTTCTAATTTTGAGTTTTATCTCTTTTTTCTTAATCTAGCTAAAGATTTGTCCATTTTGTTCATCTTTTTAAAAGATGAACTCTTACTTTCATTGATTTTTTTTTTCCTATTCTCTATTTTCACTTGAAAAATGAAAGTGTTAGTTGCTCAATCGTGTCCGATTCTTTGCAACCATAATGGACTGTAGCCTGCCAGGCTCCCTTGTCCATGAAATTCTCCAGGCAAGAATACTGCAGTGGGTTGCCATTTCCTCCTCCAGGGGATCTTCTTCACCCAGGGATCAAACCTGGGTCTTCTCCTTGCAGGCAGGTTCTTTCCTGCCTGAGCCACTTATCCCTGCGTTAATTTGCATGATTTCCTCCCTCCTGTTAGCTTTAGGTTTAGTTTTTTCTTTGATTCCTTGAGGAATTGTGTTACTTTATAGTTCTTTTGTTTGAATCAGGATCTAAAAAAAAGGTCTATATATTATATATGATATATTTCATAAGTCTCTCTAAGTTTTTAAGATATCTTCTTATTTTGTGTCATTTATTTGTTTAAGTTATCTGGATTTATATCTTGGTATTTCCTACATTTTGGATTTGTGGTGGTGTTTGACATGTACTATCCTTCATATTTTCTGTAAACTGATAGAGGTAGGCATCTATTAAAGTTAGAACTAGAAGCTGGACAGATTTGTGTTCACCTTTTGCCCTTTTTGGTAGGAAGACTCAACTGTTTCCGGTGAGGCTGAGGCTGATCCGGTGTTGTCAGCTTGGCCCCACCACTAGAAAGTTGCTCATCTTCTTTTCATCTAAGGTTTCAGGAGTCATTGATGATTGTTGCCTGAAGTCATTGGTCTAGTAGGGATTGTAAAATGGTGATTTTTTAAAGTTTGATACATTTAATACAGAATTTAGTAGGCCAGAATACCAGGTAGACTTTCTAGGAATAATTAGTTGGCTTTAATGTAGTCAAGAGACAATGGAAGCTTCTTTTACCTCAGTTTTGTATTTTGAAGGCATTTTTGTGGCACTCAAAATATAATCCTGGGAATCCCCTGGCAGTCCAGTGGTTAAGACTCAGCTCTTGCTCCTGAGGGCCCAGGTTCAATCCCTGATTGGGGAACTAAGATCCCACAAGCCACACAGTCTGACCAAAAAGAGGTGTAATTCGGCCATCAGCCCCCAAAATGAGGATTTTTTAATCACATCATTTCTTCTGTATTTACTAGCTATGGTTTTTCTACAAGGAATTCTCTTGCATCAGTTTTTTGGTTATTCTGAAAAAGTCTGTAACAAAGGCGAGAGAGATGCGGATTCTTCCCCGTCAGTCTTCTTCCAGGATAATGAGCTGATACCCCAGCAAAGTTCAAGGATAACCAAAAAGCTTTTCTTCTGTGTGAGAGGGAGCAGTCTGAATTTGGCTATTTTTACATGTCTGATGTGTTTCAATCCAGTGAAATGTTAAATCTTTTGCTGCTCAGAATAGCCCATTTCCAGCCAGTAGGAGCCCTTTCAGGTTGGCTTCTATGTAATTTTGTTGTTGATAATAGTTATTGATTGTTTTAGGCCTATTTTGTATATATTCTACCCAGATGTGGATTAAGTAATTTCTCGAGGAGCCCTGGTTTCTTTTAATGGGAAATATTTAGAGACTATAATTTAAGGGACTAGATGAGCTAAGTGATACTGGCTATTATCATTTCTAAGCCGTTTCTGTGGCTATTGCTGGGAAATAAATATTTTTTTAGAAAAAGAAAACTTTAACATATTATTTTTTAGAGCAGTTTTATGTTCGTAGCAAAATTGAGTGGAAGGTATAGAGATTTTCTGATTATAGAATTTTTAATTAACTTTCTTTGATTTTATATTTGCTTCTATTTTATATTGAAAATTTTGGTTCCTAACAACACAATATAATTACATATGTATCCTACTGTGTATTTTATGAATTCAAAATACTCATGAAATACTAATAGGATGAAATATACTGGATGCAGTTTTGTTTGTTTTAATGCAGCTCAAAATATATTTTTATCCTTAGTTAAAATACTATTTCAATTGACTTGATTCTTTCCTCTGTGGAAAGTTAGGTCTGTTTTTAACTTTTAAAAATTATTTTATATTTTTAATTTTTAAATTTTATTTAAAATTAATGAAATGTGCACTTCCCTTTTCTCTGAGAGGAGCGGGTAGAATTAAATCTGTAAGTGTCTGTGAGTCTGGAGGATAGGGAACTGATCCTCAATTGTGCTCATTTCTTTTCTATTCTGCCATTTTTCCTTCCTCTTCCACGGAAATGTGTTCTTTCTATCCACGGTCATTTGGAAGGCTGAACAAAAATCTGTTTGGAATAAGACAGGCGTAAATAAATAAAATGAGTAAATACATAAGCTTTAGCAGATCATTCACAAATTCCTCCAGATCCATTGGTTATCACTGTTCACTCCCTGTGGCGGTTTTGCTCCTGCAGCCTGTCTGATGTAATGATGCTTCCATGAGGTTTGATGTTTGAAAGGGCTCCCGCTCTGGCACAGTGGAAGTGTGTTTCCGAGTTGTCTGCAACACTGCTGCTCTTTCTCCTTATTCTATGAACTGAGGGATCTGGGAAGCCCGTGAGTGGAAACACCCTCCATCCCTGTCTTCTCCTCTTCTCTTAATCCCATTTCCCTCACCCCTAAGGTACTATCAGCCTAGGAGGGGTGTGTCTCTGTCACCCTGGAGCTGAGCAGCTCATGTCAGAGATTCTCCAGGCTGTGGGGCCTCTGGGGTGGGTTGAGAGGGTAAGTAGGAGCTAGGGATGGAGGTCCATGAAGAGGTGCTTAAGCGAATTATAGTGAGCAACTTAAGTATCTTTACATAATCAGCATGACCCATAACTGTGATACCACTGATCTCCTTTTCTTTATTCAGGTTGAGGAGTGTGCACTAATAATGCAAATATAATCATTTTTAGTCCTGAGGATCAGGGAACTTGAGGCATGTTTGCATTACCTAGTGATGTAAATATTGATGTTATGTTTAATTTTTTAAAAGAAAGGCTTATTTACCCCTGAAATAATCTTAAACATTATCAATCACTTAAAATTGTTGTACTGGACAGTCTGAGTTACCTGATATGTATCTGGACTGGGGTTACTTGTACTCTGGCCTTCTTTTTCTCCAGTATTGCATGCAGCGTGCTCATTGGTTGGGGGTGGTGGGGTGGCTTGGAAAAGCGTGGGCTTTGACTTGCTTGGAATTACTTTTTGTGAGTGCTATGACTTCATGCATTGTAAATACTGATGCTCCCACACCTGAGCACATATGAAATAAAACTGTGACTCTTCAGTATTTGGTTCCAGTACTAATTATTTAAAAGGGGTGGAATTTGCACAGAAGGCTGATTTTCCATGATATATATATTTTGGGGGAGTAAACTCTGAAGACCGCTTTCTCTCCTTCTCCTCTCCCCACTCCCCGATTGCCTTACTCCCATTCGTGGTTCCACAGCCCAGAGATTAAGGAAGCTGGCTCTAGTAAGCTGGATCCTTTCAGGTCCTTCCATGTGGAGAGGGGTTGCTTTGGAGCCGTGAGGTGGATGTTCCCTATCGACAGGCACCAGTTAGAGGCGGTCTCTTAGGTGACGCCTCTTGCTTCTGTATGTCCATATTATCCCCCTTTAAAAATTTTTTTTAAAATTTGTTTGGCTGAGTTGGGTCTTAGTTGTGCACTCAGGGTCTTCCTTGTAGCCATGGGCTTCTCTAGCTGTGGCACGGGCTTTGTTGCCCTGCAGCATCCTGCTTCGGGCGCCAGGGACTGAATCCACATCCCCTGCATTGGAAGCTGGATTCTACCACTGGACCAGCAGAGAAGTCCCCCCATTTGCTGCTTTTCTAAGCTTTCTTTCAGAGACTTGTCACTGCTCCCAGGTCTAAATAACACACTCTTGCTTGACTACCGTGACAGCTCAGAAAGTATCCTGGCAGTCAAGGTCTCAGGGGGCAGAGCAGGGCAGGCGCCAGATCCCTGGAGCAAGAGAAGGAAGGTGCCCTGCTGCCACGTCCACTCACAGACTGCTTTTGATGCTCTTTAGTGAGTCACACATGCCAGAGGCGGTGTTGCATTCCACGGCCACCCCTGGGGCTGGGGCACGGTTAAACAAGTGGTCTCCCCGCACCAGCCTGTTTCTGGCAGGGCTCACAGGTGATCTGACTGCGGACGTGGTGAGGGTGTCCACTGAGTCTTTGTGGAAGAGGCTCCAGGAATCCTCAGTTTCAGGAGGAACTGTGAGGTTGTTCAGATTTCTCTTGGGTGGAGGTGGGCAGTGGGTAGCTCCAGGACAATCATCTGGCCCTTCCCCCAACAGTGGGCTCTTAACTCAGGTGGAAGGTTCGGGAGTTTGTTAAGTAAGTTGAGTTGAGTGCATGCTCAGTTGTGTCCAACTCTGTGACCCCATGGACTGCAGCACGCCAGGCTCCTCTGTCCACGGGATTCTCCAGGCAAGAATACTGGAGTGGGTTGCCATGCCTTTCTCCAGGGGACCTTCCCAATCCAGCGATCAAACCCGCATCTCCTGCATTGCAGGCAGATTCTTTACTTCTGAGCCATTGGGGAAATCATCCCAATTTACACTCATGACTGGGGACATTGCCATCGGGTAGGTCCTCAGACTTGTTGTGAAAAGGACGTGGCCCTTTCCCTTGGTCTCCCAAAGAGCAACAAGGTGGGGCCTGGTGTCAGTGTCAGCCCAGACTGCATCGGACAGGCCTCACAAGGTCCAGGGGTGCCCTTTCCTTAGGACAAAGGTGCCCCAGGCTCCACTGGGGAAGGAATTCTTATCATGTGTACTTGGGCGGCATCACAGGGCCCTTCCGCAAGGGGATCCTCCCTTCCATCAGTCAGTTCCCGCCTCAGAGCTGGGGCCTGGATGAAGGAGCCGTGATCTCCCGTGGTGGTGGCTGACCTCAGCCGTTTCTTCATGAGTGACTGATTTTTTTGTCTCTTGTGAGACGCATCAAGCTGGAGCCCCACTGGCTGCCCAACTATCCCACCCTCTCGGAACGCTATGGTTTCTGAGCCCTTGCCTGAGGTCATCTCTCTCAACACGCCCCAGTTGCCACCACAGTCATAGTGATGGTGATTAGTCCTCCGGCCCCTGGCGGTTAGGTGGCCCCTCTTTGGGTATGTGAGCACTTCATCACCCTCGAAGACACGAAGGAGTGTCTTCTGCCCTTCCCTGCCCACAGAGCACAGCCCTCAGGGGACCTGAGGTCTCCAGGCCTCCTCACTGTGGCCTTCCTTATGGAAGGGCGCCTTATCTGGCCAGGCTTGGGGAGTGTAAGCAGATGGTGGGGTGTCTGGTCACTGGCTTTACCTCCTCATCTCTTAGAACCGTCTCACATGTTCCTTAGGATTGCAACAGTCCTGGCACCTCACTTCATTTCCTATAGGTCAACATCAAGTCCGAGTTCCCAGGCACCAGGTTCCAACAGCACAGGGACTGGATTGAATGCCCTTACCAAGATGAAAGCTCATGAAACTTGGGAGAATGAGCCATATCCATACGCTCCCCTCTCTCCTCCTTGTGTTCTGTCCCCTCGAGATCCGCTCGCCATGTTCCCCTCCACCCCATTAAGTCCTGGCCTACATCTTTCTGGCAGAAGATGTAGGTCTCTTTCAACATTGCCATGGAAGCCTCTAGCATTCACAGGATGCTCTGTGTGGACGCATGATTTGAGCCTGTCAGCCAGTCTTTCTTCAAAGCTGCCAATCGGTTAATAAAAGCCAGCCAAGCCCACAGTCCTTACAGTTACCAGCACCCCGTCCTTCAGCCCCGTCCCACAGGGAGAGCTAAGGCAGATGCCGGCTCCTGTCTGCCTGTGTCTCCTCCCAGCCCTGTACAGGTGGGGCCTCGGTGTGTGTGTTTGCGTACCAGAGGCTGCGCCTCCTCCACTTAACACTACTTTAGGGTTTTCATTATAGGGGACTGGAATGTAAAAGTAGGAAGTCAAGAAACACCTGGAGTAACAGGCAAATTTGGCCTTGGAATGCGGAATGAAGCAGGCCAAAGACTAATAGAGTTTTGCCAAGAAAATGCACTGGTCATAGCAAACACCCTCTTCCAACAACACAAGAGAAGACTCTACACATGGACATCACCAGATGGTCAACACCGAAATCAGATTGATTATATTCTTTGCAGCCAAAGATGGAGAAGCTCTATACAGTCAACAAAGACAAGACCGGGAGCTGACTGTGGCTCAGATCATGAACTCCTGATTGCCAAATTCAGACTTAAATTGAAGAAAGTGGGCAACACCACTAGACCATTCAGGTATGACCTAAATCAAATCCCTTATGATTATACAGTGGAAGTGAGGAATAGATTTAAAGGTCTAGATCTGATAGATAGAGTGCCTGATGAACTATGGAATGAGGTTCGTGACATTGTACAGGAGATAGGGATCAAGACCATCCCCATGGAAAAGAAATGCAAAAAGGCAAAATGGCTGTCTGGGGAGGCCTTACAAATAGCTGTGAAAAGAAGAGAAGCAAAAAGCAAAGGAGAAAAGGAAAGATATAAGCATCTGAATGCAGAGTTCCAAAGAATAGCAAGAAGAGATAAGAAAGCCTTCTTCAGCAATCAATGTAAAGAAATAGAGGAAAAGAACAGAATGGGAAAGACTAGAGATCTCTTCAAGAAAATTAGAGATACCAAGAGAACATTTCATGCAAGGATGGGCTCGATAAAGGACAGAAATGGTCTGGACCTAACAGAAGCAGAAGATATTAAGAAGAGGTGGCAAGAATACACGGAAGAACTGTACAAAAAAGATCTTCATGACCCAGATAATCATGATGATGTGTTGACTAATCTAGAGCCAGACATCTTGGAATGTGAAGTCAAGTGGGCCTTAGAAAGCATCACGACGAACAAAGCTAGTGGAGGTGATGGAATTCCCGTTGAGCTGTTTCAAATCCTGAAAGATGATGCTGTGAAAGTGCTGCACTCAATTTGCCAGCAAATCTGGAAAACTCAGCAGTGGCCACAGGACTGGAAAAGGTCAGTTTTCATCCCAATTCCAAAGAAAGGCAATGCCAAAGAATGCTCCAACTACCGCACAATTGCACTCATCTCACATGCTAGTAAAGTAATGCTCAAAATTCTCCAAGCCAGACTTCAGCAATATGTGAACCGTGAACTCCCTGATGTTCAAGCTGGTTTTAGAAAAGGCAGAGGAACCAGAGATCAAATTGCCAACATCCGCTGGATCATGGAAAAAGCAAGAGAGTTCCAGAAAAACATCTATTTCTGCTTTATTGATTATGCCAAAGCCTTTGACTGTGTGGATCACAGTAAACTGTGGAAAATTCTGAAAGAGATGGGAATACCAGACCACTTGACCTGCCTCTTGAGAAATCTGTATGCAGGTCAGGAAGCAACAGTTAGAACTGGACATGGAACAACAGACTGGTTCCAAATAGGAAAAGGAGTACGTCAAGGCTGTATATTGTCACCCTGCTTATTTAACTTATATGCAGAGTACATCATGAGAAATGCTGGACTGGAAGAAACACAAGCTGGAATCAAGATTGCTGGGAGAAATATCAATAATCTCAGATATGCAGATGACACCACCCTTATGGCAGAAAGTGAGGAGGAGCTAAAAAGCCTCTTGTTGAAAGTGAAAGAGGAGAGTGGAAAAGTTGGCTTGAAGCTCAACATTCAGAAAACGAAGATCATGGCATCTGGCCCCATCACTTCATGGGAAATAGATGGGGAAACAGTAGAAACAGTGTCAGACTTTGTTTTTTTGGGCTCCAAAATCACTGCAGATGGTGACTGCAGCCATGAAATTAAAAGGCGCTTACTCCTTGGAAGAAAAGTTATGACCAACCTAGATAGCATATTCAAAAGCAGAGACATTACTTTGCCGACTAAGGTCCGTCTAGTCAAGGCTATGGTTTTTCCTGTGGTCATGTATGGATGTGAGAGTTGGACTGTGAAGAAGGCTGAGTGCCGAAGAATTGATGCTTTTGAACTGTGGTGTTGGAGAAGACTCTTGAGAGTCCCTTGGACTGCAAGGAGATCCAACCAGTCCATTCTGAAGGAGATCAACCCTGGGATTTCTTTGGAAGGAATGATGCTAAAACTGAAGCTCCAGTACTGGGCACCTTATGCGAAGAGTTGACTCATTGGAAAAGACCCTGATGCTGGGAGGGATTGGGGGCAGGAGGAGAAAGGGACGACCGAGGATGAGATGGCTGGATGGCATCACAGACTCAATGGACGTGAGTCTGAGTGAACTCCGGGAGTTGGTGATGGACAGGGAGGCCTGGCGTGCTGCGATTCATGGGGTCGCAAAGAGTCGGACACGACTGCGCGACTGAACTAACTAACTAACTAGGGTTCTCACTGCTGTCTTGACATACAGGAAATGAGAAATCCAGGTGTAGACTCAGCATCATGAGGATCTGCTGTTTAGGCCACTTCTGGAACAAGCTATCTTAATTTGGGTTCCTCTAGAAGTAAAACCACCAGGGAAATCCTAGAAGTAAAACAGCCTTCTTTGGTGGCTCAGACAGTAAAGAATCTGCCTGCAATGCAGGAGACCCAGGCTTGATCCCTGGGTCAAGAGGTTCTCTAGAGAAGGGAATGACAACTCACTCCAGTATTCTTGCCTGGAGAATGCCACGGACAGAGGAGCCTGGCGGGCTACAGTCCAGTTCAGTTCATTCATTCAGTCGTGTCCAACTCTTTGCGACTCCATGGACTGCAGCATGCCAGGCTTCCCTGTCCATCACCAACTCCTGGAGCTTGCTCAAACTCATGTCCATCCAACCATCTCATCCTCTGTCATGCCCTTCTCCTCCTGCCTTCTATCTTTCCCAGCATCAGGGTCTTTTCCAATGAGTCAGTTCTTCACATCAGGTGGCCAAAGTTTTGGAGTTTTAGCTTCAGCATCAGTCCTTCCAATTCAGGACTAATTTCCTTTGATGGACTGGTTGGATTTCCTTCCAGTCCAAGGGACTCTCAAGAGTCTTCTCCAACACCACAGTTCACAAACATCAATTCTTTGGCACTCAGCTTTCTTTATAGTCCAACTCTCACATCCATACATGACTGCTGAAAAACCATAGCTTTGACTAGATGGACCTTTTTCAGCAAAGTAATGTCTCTGTGTTTTAATATGCTCTCTAGGTTGGTCATAGCTTTTCTTCTAAGGAGCAAGTATCTTTTAATTTCAAGGCTGCGGTCACCATCTGCAGTGATTTTTGGAGCCCAAAAATATAAAGTCTGTCACAGAAAATTGGATTAAAGATTTATTGAGCATGGCCCCGCCCATCAGAACAAGACCCAGTTTCCCCCATAGTCAGTATTTCCCATCAGGAAGCTTCCATAAGCCTCTTATCCTTATCAGAGGGCAGACAGGATAAAAACCACAATCACAGAGAACTAACCAAACTGATCACATGGACCACACCTTGTCTAACTCAATGAAACTATGAGCCATGCTATGTGGGGCCACCCAAGACGGACGGGTTATGGTGGGGAGTTCTGACAAAACGTGGTCCACTGGAGAAAGGAATGGCAAACCCCTTCAGTATTCTTGCCTTGAGAACCCCATGAACAGTAGGAAAAGGCAAAAGGGTATGACACTGAAAGAGGAACTCCCCAGGTCTGCAGGTGCCCAGTATGCTACTGGAAAAGAGCAGAGAAATAACTCCAGAAACAATGAAGGGATGGAGCCAGAGAGAAAACAGTGCCCAGTTGTGGATGTGACTTGTGATGGAAGTAAAGTCTGATGCTATAAAGAACAATATTGCATAGGAACCTGGAATGTTAGGTCAGTGAACGGAATGTTAGGTACATGAATTTCTCATGAGGCAGGTAAGGTGGTCTGGTATCTCTTTAAGAATTTTCCACAGTTTGTTGTGATCCACACAGTCCAAGGCTTTGGCATAGTCAATAAAGCAGAATTAGATGTGTTTCTGGAACTCTTGCTTTTTTGATGATCCAGTACATGTTGGCAATTTGATCTCCGGCTCCTCAGTCATGTCCAACTCTTTGTGACCTCATGGACTGCAGCATGCCAGGCTTCCCTGTCCTTCACTATCTCCTGGAGTTTGCTCAAATGGAGATAGTTTGCTCCATTGAGTCATGATGCCATTCAACAATCTCATCCTGTCTCTCCGTTCTCCTCCTGCCTTCAGTCTTTCCCAGTACCAGGATCTTTTCCAGTGAGTCAGCTCTTTGCATCAGGTGGCCAAAGTACTGGAGCTTCAGCTTCAGCATCAGTCCTTCCAATGAATATTCAGGGTAGATTTCCTTTAGGATTGACTGGTTGGATCTCCTTGCAGTCCAAGGGACTCTCAAGAGTCTTCTCCAAGACCACAGTTCGAAAGCATCAATCCATTGGCGCTCAGCCTTCTTTATGGTTCAACTCTCACCTCCATCCATGACTACTGGAAAAACCGTAGCTTTGACTAGAGGGACCTTTGTCACAAAGTGATATCTCTGCTTTTTAAAAAGCTGTCTAGGTTTGTCATAGCTTTTCTTCCAAGGAGCAGGTGTCTTTTAATTTCATGGCTGCAGTCACTGTCCGCAGTGACTTTGGGGTGGGAAGTCACAAAGACTTGAGGGATGAGTTTGAGATGAGACCCTATCAGCATACAGTACTATGAGTCCCAAGGAACTATCCACAGGAGCTGATGCAGATGTGTGTTTTTTTTTAAATAAAAATATTTATTTATTTGATTGTGCCAACTTTTAGTTGAGGCATTTGGGATCTTTAGTTGCACCTGTGGGATCTAGTTCTCTGACCAGGGATTGAACTTGCACTCCATGCATTGGGAGCAGAGTCTTAACCACTGGACTGCCAGGGAAGTCCCCTGAGTTCACATTTTAAGCTTAATTTTTTCCCAGTTTTATTGAGAAATAATTGGCATACATCCCTGGATAAGTTTAAGGTAAACAACATGATTGACTCATTTACATATTGTGAAATGATTGCCACAGTAGGTGGTAATATCCCTCTTCTTGTACAGATACAATAAAAAGGAAAGAAAGAAGAAAGAGAATTTTTTCTTATGACAAGAACGCTTAGAATTTACTCTCTTAACAATGTTCCTGTAGATCCTGCAGCATTCTTAGCTGGAGTCATCATATTGTACATGGCATCTCTGGTACTTATTTACCTTGTAAATGGAAATTTGTGTCTTTTGACCACCTTCCTCCAATTCTTCCTGCCCCGACTTTTTAATTTGCATCAACATTTCACTTGGAAAAGTTCTCACACATACAGAGTGTTGAAAACATTTCATATCCTCACCATTCAGATTCTCCCATTAACATGTTACTGTCAGGCTATCCCTCCATTCATCGCTGTATCTGTCGACTGTGTCTTATTTTGGGGATGCATTTGGGAGTCGGTTGTGGACATCAGTGTACTTCCTCTGAAATATATCAGCATATAAATCATTACCTAGAGGTCAATATTTGTTTAGAGCCCTTTTTCCCTTTAAGGAAACTTTACATGGGCCTTCCCTGGTGGCTCAGATGGTAAAGAATCTGCCTGCAATGCAGGAGACCTGGGTTTGATCCCTGGGTCAGAAAGATCCCCTGGAGAAGGGCATGGCTATCCACTGCAGTATTCTTGCCTGGAGAATTCCATGGACAGAAAAACCTGGTGGGCTACGGTTCGTGGGATTACAAAGAGTCAGACATGACTGAGCAACTTTCACTATTACAGACTTTACATACAGTGGAATGCATGAGAGGTTTTTTAATTTAACTGTGTTTGGTTTTTTTTTAAGATTTGCTTATTTGGGGCTGTGCCTGGTCCTCTTTGCTTCTTGCAGGCTCTCTCCAGTTGCAGCGAGTGGGGGCTGTTCTCTAGTTGCTGGGCATGGGCTTCTCATGTGGTGGCTTCTCTTGTGGAAGCACAGGCTTCAGTAGTTGTGATGCACTGGCTTGGTTGCCATGAGGCATGTGGGATCTTCTCGGAGCTGGGATTGAACCCGCGTCCCCTGCATTGGTAACAGGGATTCTTAGCCACTAGACCACCAGGGAAGCCCACTGCTTGATGAGTTTTGACAAACGCATACACCTGGTAACCCCGAACCCTGATTCAGCTCTAGCATGCTACCGTTGCCCCAGAAAATTCCCCAACGTTCCTTCCCAAGCATTGCTGCTTTCAAAAATATTTTATTTTGTTTTAATACCATCAACATTTCAGAGTAACTCTTATCACTGGGTTTTAAAATGTCCCACATGTTGGATTTGGCTTCTTACTTCCTTGTGTTAGAATTAGATTCAGTTCAGTTGAGATTAAAGTTCAGCAATGAGCACTGCTTCGAGGTGGGGCTGTGTACATCTTCCTGAATCACAACGTGAGAGTCACGTCTGCTTGTTCCACTTTTATGAGGTTGACATGAACAGAGGGATCACATCTGCCTGATCCCTCCTTTATAAGATTCCTTCAACCTTGATGATGGTTTCAACATACACTGATGATTATGAACAAAGGTCCCTCTAGTCAAGGCTGTCTTTTTCCAGTAGTCATGTATGGATGTGAGAGTTGGACTGTAAAGAAAGCTGAGCGCCGAAGAATTGATGTTTTGAACTGTGGTGTTGGAGAGGACTCTTGAGAGTCCCTTGGACTGCAAGGAGATCCAGCCAGTCCATCCTAAAAATCAGTCTTGACTGTTCATTAGAAAGACATGTTGAAGCTGAAACTCCAATACTTTGGCCACCTGATGCGAAGAGCTGATTCATTTGAAAAGACCTTGATGCTGGGAAAAATTGAAGGCGGGAGGAGAAGGGGATGACAGAGGATGAGATGGTTGGATGGTATCACCGACTCAGTGGAGATGAGTATGAGTAAACTCCAGGAGTTGGTGATGGACAGGGAGGTCTGGAGTGCTGTAGTCCATGTGGTTTCGAAGAGTTGGACACGACTGAGCGACTGAACTGAACTGATGATTACAGCTAGTCTATTATTTCACTTAAGGTTAGGAAAGGATGTTTTTCAGAATTTGTTATTCTGTCGCCATTTATTAGCTAGAATTCTGTGAAGGATTCTCCATTGTCAACTTCTTGGTTACCCTGAAATATATTTTTTCTGTGAAAAGGGAAATAACCTGCTTGGCTTTTTCCCTTTGCTTGTCATTTTTGGAGTAATGAGTTGGTACTCTCACAGTCTCCGAAAGTGACTGGTGAATTCTTTTTTCCTCTCTGTGAATCATTATGAACTCATCGGTGTTAATATCCTTGCAGTCTTTTTGTTCCAGATGATACCTGTTAAGTTTCTCTCTTTTAAAAATAATTTTTAAAAAAATATTTTTTGATCTCTTGGCTGCTTTGCACAGCATGTGGGATCTTAGTTCCCGGACCAGGCGTTGGTAGCATGGAGTTTTAACCACTGGACCACCAAGGAAGTCCCTTTCTCTTTTTTAAAGAAAAGGCTCAGGCCCTGTGTTCATCCTGCATCTAACCAACCCATGAGTTCTGTGGGGTCCACTTCCTGCCCACCTGACCCGTCGCTACCGCCACCAGGGTCCACAGCTCTGTTCCTTGATTGCCATTTCAGGAAAAGAGCAGAGTGCCAAATGTTTGAAAACACACGTCTGATCATATCAGTCTTCTGTTTAAGGTGCTCTCTGTGGCTCTCGGCATAAAGTCCAGGCCCTTGGATGGGACATCAGAGCTCATTCAGTCTGGCCTCTCCCTCCCGGTTTCGGCTGTCACTCTGCTTTATCTGTGTTGTTCCACCACGCCCTGCCCAAGTGCCGCACCCTCTCCGTCAGGGCTCCCAGTTTCTGCTGCCTGCCTTGCACCTCTCCTTGGCTAAGTCTTCTTCTTCCTGGGGCTCAGCTTAAACCAGGCATTCTCAAGGCTGACTGTACATTACATCATCTGGGGAGTGTTAAGAAATGCCAAGGCCTGGACTCCACCCAAGATCAATTAACGTCTGCATGTCTGAGCGATGAGGCTTGACTTTGCTATTTTTAAAAGCTTGGGCAGGTGATTCTGATGTGCAGCCAAGGTTCAGAATCATAATTTGAGGCGTTCCTTCCTCTGGGAAATTCTTTGTCCCCCAGGCCTGGGTTACAAGCTGTTTATTACTGTTGCCATCTTCTGCCCTTGTCCCATACCCCAGCAGTACTCAATATAATTGGATAACTGTGTATGTTTAAGGTATACAATCTGGCGGTTTATCCTCATTTAATCATCTAGGACTCATCGTGTTGATTCTTGGGTTTCTTCCTCGCTAGACAGAAGCTTCTCGTGGGCTGCGGCTGCATCTGTGTGCTTCCCCTGTTGTTACTCAGCACATAGTAGGTGTTTGTAATTTTTATAAGTAGTTATTAGGTTGGTGTTTGGGCTGTATTTTGAGGTTGTTTGAATGCAGAGATGGTGGTGCTGCTCTGTTCTGTGGGATTAAGCCAGATTTTACCTTCTGCCCAGATCACTTCTCTCTAAGCTCATTTCCTACTTCTCTGAACTCCTTCTCTTAGACAAGAAGATTTGTGGGATCTTAGTTCCCCAACCAGAAATTGAACCTACATCCTCAGCTGTGAAAGTGCAGATTCTAATCACTCGACAGCCAGGAAATCCCCAACCGGCAGACTTGAGACAGCCCTTCCCTCTTCCCAGTTCTACCCAAAGTTGCTCCCTCCCTTTCTATCGGTCTAAAGAATTTCCCCAACCTCTGAGCTGCCTTTGAGCTCACAGAACTTGTGGGAAACCTTTATTTGATATTTATTCGTATACATGTTTTGAGATGTTTTCAAAATCATCCATTGGGCCACATGGTATAGGAAATAATTTTTATATTTTTGTTAGTTTCTGGTTTTTGAATGGCGATTAAAGCATTGCTTACTGGAAGAATAAAGGAATATTGACACTCTGGCATTTGAAAAAATGATTCTTAAATTAGTTTTTTTATTTTTGGTTAGTAAAGCTTTCCAGTTGTCCCTTAGCAGTCTCTGAATTGTTTAACTTTTAGTCACAATTCTTTTCTTTCTTTCTTTTTTTTTTTGCCATGCCTGCAGCAAGCGGGATCTTAGTTCCGCAACCAGGGATCAAATCCACACACCCTGCAGGGGAAGTGCAGAGTCTTCTCCACTGGCCCCCCGGGGAAGTCCCACAGTCACAGTACTTTAACTCTCTAGTTGGATTTCAAGCCAAGTGGGATTTAGGACCCCTGCTCTCGTGGTTATTTCCAGATATGGCTTCAAGGGCAACACTCAAAAGTTTCATGGACTGTTATGATGCTATGAAAAAAAGATTTTAAAAAAATGCACAAGGAATTTTACCAACAATTGTTGTTCAGTTACTAAGTTGTATCCGACTCATGGACTATAGCATGCCAGGCTTCCCTGTCCTTCGCTGTCTCCCTGAGTTTGCTCAAACTCATGTCCATTGAGGTGATGCTGCCATCCAACCACCTCATCCTCTGTCGCCCCCTTCTCCTCCTGCCCTCAATCTTCCCCAGTGTCAGGGTCTCCTTTCCAATGAGTCGGTTCTTCAAATCAAGTGGCTGAAGTATTGGAGCTTCAGCTTCAGCATCATTCCTTCCAGTGAATATTCAGGGTAGATTCCCTTTAGGATGACTGATTTGATCTCCTTGCTGCCCAAGGGACTCTCAAGAGTCTTCTCCAGCTCCACAGCTCAACAGCATCAGTTCTTTGGTGCTCAGCTTTCTTTATGGTCCAACTCTCACACCTGTCTATGACTACTGGAAAAACCACAACCATTGTTAGCAATGGAGGACACTAATTAAATGGTTTCTTGTAGCCTTGGGTCGGGAAGGTCCCCTAGAGAAGGAAGTGGCAGCCCACTCCAGTATTCTTGCCTGGGAAGATCCCATGGATAGAGAAGCCTGGTGGGTCGTACAGTCCAGAGCATTGAAAAAGAGCTGGACATGTCTTAGCGACTAAACAAGTTTGTATCCCTGGTCCTGTTGCTACATAAGGTCTGTTGCTGCCTTTTCCCGTCCACCAGAGGGCAGTGTTCTATTCTACCTAAAAGTCGGCCTCCCCTTTGCGGTCTTCTCTTTCAACTCCTAGCATTTCGTCTCTAAAGTGATCCCCAAACAGTGTTTCTTGAAATTTGATTTGATTCTAGAAGTACAACTTACATTGCAACACCACAGAGATATACATCCATATGCAAATCTATATATGCCTATATAACTAAAGTTTCATAAAATAACACTTATCTTTGTAGAGAAGAGACTTGTGGTTGCCAAGGAGAAGGGGGTTGGGGAAGGGACGGATGGATTGGGAGTTTGGGGTCAGCAGATACAAGCTATCATATAGAGAGTGCAGAGACAACAAGGTCCGGCTGTATAGCACAGAGAACTATGCTCAATATCCTGGGATAAATCATAATGGAAAAGAATATGAAAAAAGATGTATAAAATGGCAACCCACTCCAGTATTCTTGCCTGGAGAATCCCATGGAAGGAGGAGCCTGGTGGGCTACAGTCCACGGGGTCGCAAAGAGTCGGACAGGACTGAGCGACTTCACTTTTACTTTCATAGGTATATCTGAATCACTTTGCTCTACAGCAAAGATTAATACAACATTGTAAATCAACTACTTCAATAAAATACAATTTTTTAAATAACTGTCTTTACTATGTGTAATACTGATTTTTTTTTTCGTTCTTTCTCCTATTCTCTTTCATTTAAAAAAGTCTGATCACCCAGATTGAGTTCACGATTCACAAGCTGGGTCGCGGATATTGCCTTCGAGTTCATTTAGTCTGGCATCCTGCGTTTTTATGGATGAGGAGACAGAGGGTTAGAGAAGGATGCTCGGTCGTGGTGGGACTCGGAGCAGCAGCTAGGAAGAGGTTTCAGGGCTTCGGACTTCTGCTCTGTTGCTCTGAGCACAGGGACATTCCTGCTGAGGGGCATGCAGGGCTCCAGCAGGGTGCGGCCACGGGTGGGGGGGACAGTGTGTGTGTGCATGTGTGTGCGTGCACGTGTGTGTTGCCGCCACAGTACCCTGGGTATGAGAGGAGTCCCCTGTTGCAGGGGGACTCTTGGGTAATGTGACTTGGGCATCTCACCCGCTGATTGTCACATTGGTGCCAGCCTCTGGAACTTGGCATGTAGGTCCTCCTTGCCCTATCTCAGCCGTGGTCTCTTTTACAGAACGAGGCACGTACACAAACTAAATGGGTAGGGCATCCCTCATCACTGTAAACATCTGCTTTCCGAGGGTGGACGTTCTCATGGGGTCCAATCCTTGCTCTGTAGAATGCCACCCAGAGAACATTCCAGATCGACTACCGCCGTAACCGCTTCCTCAAGGATGGCCAGCCCTTCCGCTACATCTCGGGAAGCATTCACTATTTCCGTGTGCCCCGCTTCTACTGGAAGGACCGGCTGCTGAAGATGAAGATGGCTGGGCTGAATGCCATCCAGACGTAAGTAGGAGGGCACTGGGCTCCCCTCCAAGGCAGAGGTACCCGCAACTGGAGTGGGGGACCAGATGCATCTCTCTGTGCAGAGGTTTTGTTGCTCAGAATGAGAATAATAGTCTGGTGTCCCACTCAAGTATTCTTGCCTGGGAAATCCCATGGACAGAGGAGCCTGGCAGGCCACGGTCCATAGTGTTGCAGAGAGTCAGACACAACTGAAATACTTAGCATGCACAGTGTCCTGGGAGAGATTTGTCTTGGGCTTGGGTGTCTCTTCTTTAGACAGTTAATTACTTCTTCCAACCTTGAACTTTGTCGGCAGAAATCATACAATGAATATCAGCTTAAAAAGGCAAAAGGAAGTAACAATGATTGAGGATTTGCTGTGTGCAGGACAAATGACATGGATGATGCCATTTCCCCAAGTTCACCATTACCAAATGCAGCTGATAAAACTGAAATTTGCCGAGGCATGTGCTTTTGGACAGACATCCAGACATCCAGCTGAGATTTAAAGATAAGGGTGTTTGTAGGAGGCTGTAGCTCCTCTCAGCTCCTAGGGAACATGCGTTGCTGGGTAGATCCCTGAAACCTAATTTGTCTTTGTGGTTCTGCTGGGGTGATTCTATGGCCCAGGATTACAGAATCACCCCCAATAACTATCTTTCCTCATCTCTTCTGGTTGTTTCAAAATGACTAATTGAGAAGGAAGTTGGGGTAGCTGGCCCTCTGGTTTTTGCAGTGCTGATGTGAATTGCTGATAACTTTTCAAAGATAAAGTATGAGAAAATCGAGCGGCAGATTCCTGGGACAGATGGTTAGGGAGAATCCCACTCATTCTTCTGGTTGTAGGACCACTGGGGCCTGTCTGTAGTTTTAGCCCTAAAATTAAAGTTTTAAAACTAAACTAAGTTCTGGGAGACCAAAATGGCTCCAGGGAACCATGAAACCCTGAAACCATAAATTAGGGGTCAGCAGAGAGACCTTTGTGATGGCAATGGGTAGCTTCGTATTTAAATTTGTGTCCCTTGCTGCAGGCAGTCGGGGGAACTGGTCAGAGTTTTTGTTACTTTACCTCCTTCAGGGTATTCCTGATAAAATTTTTGGTTAGGAGGACACAGGGCTTGGAGGCTCTTCCATTTTTATTGAAAAACATTTTTCAAAAAGTAAGTATATCGCTTATGACCTTAACACAGATAACTTTCATTTTTCCTAAGCCTTACACAGGCATATATAATTTTTACCAGTAGAAGTTTGTGTCAATGTGACTATGTATTGTTTGTCTTTTGGCCACGCCTTGTGGCTTGCAGGATCTCAGTTCCCCAACCAGATATTGAACCCCAGCCCTGTCAATGAAAGCCCAGAATCCTAACCACTAGGCTACCAGGGAACTCCATATATATATATATATTTTTTTTTTTTTCTTTTTTAATCAAGCATTAAATAGGAATGGGCATCCTTTGTGGAGCATACACTTAAAAGTGTCCCCACAAGTTTGATTATCTGGGTAGCTGCCGTGAAAACTCAAAATGAGTTTTTTCTCAAGAGGCTGCCTTAGGAAGATGTCTGTGTGTTTCCTGTGGGTTTATAGTTATACAGAGTGGTTCAGAAATGTGTATGGGACACCTGGAATTTTGAGCTATTTTCAGGAAGGGGCTGTGTGTGTCTTGGCAGGTACGTGGCCTGGAACTTCCATGAGCTGCAGCCTGGACAGTACAATTTCTCCGGGGACCATGATGTGGAACATTTCATTCAGCTGGCACATGAGCTGGGACTGCTGGTCATCCTGAGGCCTGGACCCTACATCTGTGCAGAGTGGGACATGGTGAGTGTGGCTAACCTGGCCTTGTCTGCCTGGTGCGTGGACAGACGGGGCTCTGGGGGAAAGGGAATGAAAGCGGTGTGAATAAGTCTCATTCCAGATAGCATGGGCCTGTAGCTAAGAAAGCCCAGGTGTCTTTAACCTTAGGTGCTGGCCAGGCAGAGGAGGAGCAGGGAGGCGTGAGAAGGCATGGGTCCTCCTCCTGGTGGCCACAGACAGAAGTCAGTTTCCTCATCTGTTAAGAACAGTTCATGAAGTGGCCTCTGCCCACAGGGTAGACAGGAGGTTCAGTGGAGTAATCTATAGAAAAATCTTTGATTCTCAAAACATTGCATTCATGCAGAGTGATCTTATTTTTTATTATGTTTACAATCTCTAATTGCCCTGAAAGTTAGAAACCAGAAAGCCTAGCTCCAATACCCTTTCTCCATGACACATTTCTTCTTACTCTCACTGCTAGTAGTAGTAATAATTTCTATCTCCCCTAAGACCTTAAAGTGGTTTCTTTTTTTTTGTTTGTTTGTTTGCTTGTTTCCCCATCCTAGGGAGGATTACCTGCTTGGCTATTGGAGAAAAAATCTATTGTTCTCCGTTCTTCGGATCCAGGTGAGTTGTTAGAGATGTTGTAAGAGAATTTAAGAAAGTTCAGATACTTTATATCCAAAGGGTCAGATACAATATTTCAAAGGCTGGGATACTCCTGGGTGAATGCTTCTGAAAGGTTAGTAAAAGTGTGGGTGTCCATCATTCTCCACCAGACACTGAGTGTGTAGGAAAGAAGGATTGTTTGAACAACTGGAGGAGATCTTGTCGATGCCTTGGTAACTCTTTGAATTGGCACTGGGCCCTATTTGCGGTTGACTGATTGACTTTAATGCTTTCTCTCCCTCCATTCTCAGTCTGTGACTTGGTGGGGGATGACTGCCAGCTAACCAGAAGGGCAGACGTAGTTTCTGTGGTGGCGTCACTGGATTTCTCTTCACCTACTTTTACAGAGTGATCTGTGAGTGATAGGTTTTTCCCTTATCTAGCTATAAACCCTGATCAGTCTGCAGGTCCCGATTCGCTGTATTTATTTTTGCTGGCGTATAGTTGACTTACAGTGTGGTGTTATTTTCTGCTGTACAGCACAGTGAATCAGTTATGCATATTTCTGAGATTCTTTTTCCATGTAGGTCATTGCAGGGTACTGAGTAGAGTTCTTAGCTGCATTTCTGTCTTCTGAAGACTTCATTTCTCTTGGGGATGAAGCTGGTCATAAGAGCAGCTAACAATGATTAAATCTGCTGTATAAAAGGCTAGTACCTTATGCTCTGGGTGGCTTTTCTCCTTAGCGTGCTACCTGCACGTTTTACACTCTTAGTATATTATTAGTGTTTTCCCACATACTATCTCATTTAATACTTATAGCAGCTTTATGAACTGCATACTTATCCCCATTTGACAGTGTAAATGTATAGTTGATCGAACTTAATTCTTTTAAAACTCAGCTGTGACAGAGAAGGACCCATCACTCAGTCATTCAACAAACGTTGGCAGACGCCTCCTGTGCTGCAGGCTTGTGGCCCTAGCAGCAGGGGCCGATACCAGGCACACTGGTCCTCTGAAGGCCCTGCTGAGCAGACAACTCCAGGCAGGACAGCTTTTATCAGACTTTGTGGTGCACGTGACACCCCTGTTTCAGAAGGCAGTGGTTGAATCAGTCTGTTCGATCTCTGCTGCCAGCCCCAGGATAATAGGCTGCGTGGTGCCTCTTTGTAGAAAAAAGGTGTGTGATGGTGTTAAACCTGGTTGTTTTCCAGATTACCTTGCAGCTGTGGACAAGTGGCTGGGGGTCCTTCTGCCCAAGATGAGGCCCCTCCTCTATAAGAATGGAGGCCCGATTATAACAGTGCAGGTAATCATGGAGCCCGGGCTGGTAGGGGGAGGTTTCCATTTATCCACACAGTATACGGGAGTGAAGCAGACGGGAGCCAGTATACGGGAGTGAAGCAGATGGGAGTCGCATGTGACTCTTTCTTTCTTTCTTTTTTTTTAATTTTTAAAACTGAAGTGTAGTTGATTTGCTATGTTGTGTACGTTTCAGATGTCCGGCAACATCATTCGGTTTTATATACAGATATAGATTCTTTTCCATTATAGCTTATTACAAGATGTTGAATATAGTTCCCTGGGCTCTACAGTAAGGTCCTTGCTGTTTATCCTCCTATGTCTGTCTCTAAGAGGCAATGCCACAGACGGTACTTTGATTTAAATTGCATTTTGAGGGGGCTTTACCATTTTTGAATGCCCTCTGTGTGAGACTCCGTGCTGGCCTCCCTACAGACGCCATTCAGTTATCCCAGCCACCGTCGCCAAAGAGGTTAAATGACTTGGCCAAGGTCACACACCTGGCAGGTGACAGTAAGGATTGCAGCCTGGCTCCTCTCCGCTCCCACAGCGCCTTCTAGCTGCAGGGACGCAGCCCGGACTGACCTACTTTGGTGTCATCGCCTCGGTCGTCGGTTCCCATGGGTGTGGAAAGAGGATGCGGTGAGCTGGGGCCGCTGTGTTTTTTTCTCCCACTTCCTGCCCTCACCTTCCTTCTTCCAAGCATTTTTCTCTTTGCAGTGACTGGTAGAAGGAGGAGTATGTCATGTGGCAAGGGTGTCCCAAGAGAAAGATCAGTTCACTTAACCTGCATTGATTTTCGATGTTTGTAAAATGACTTAAGTCAAACAAAACCATGTTTGTTGGTCATTTTGCAAGGGTTCTCTTATTGCAGAGAGAATGTTATGTAAAACTGGCTGTGTCCCGGACCAGCATGGGGTGTGTGCAGCGCTCCCTAGGGGAATGTGGGCCAGCACTTGGGACCAGCACTGTTCACTGTTTCTAGGGATGGTCATTGTGGGGAGGGAGCCTGGCCGCTTCTGTGCACTTAAGATACAGGCTGTAAGGGGCTCCGTGGCGGTCCAGTGGTGAGGACTCTGCACTGTCACTGCTATGGCCTGGGTTCCCCCCCTGGTCAGGGAACTAAGATCCCACAAGCTGTGTGGGATAGCCCTCCTCCCCCAAAAAAACCTAACAAACAAATACGTAGCTTGCAACAAGAGGGCTGGGCTGACCAGGATGCCTGTTCTGACACTGCGTGGTGGAGAAAGGCCAGGCTGCTATTCCCAGAGGGATGTACTGCCGGTAGCATTCACTGCCCCCGACCTGTCCTGAGTCTGTACCAGTTAAGCTTCAGTTCAGTTCAGTTCAGTTCATTTCAGTCGCTCAGTTGTGTCCAACTCTTTGCAACCCTATGAATTGCAGCATGCCAGGCCTCCTTGTCCATCACCAGCTCCTGGAGTTCACTTAAACTCATGTCCATCGAGTCGGTGATGCCATCCAGCCATCTCATCCTCTGTTGTCCCCTTCTCCTGCCCCTAATCCCTCCCGCATCAAGATCTTTTCTAGTGAGTCAACTCTTCACATCAGGTGGCCGAAGTATTGGAGTGTCAGCTTCAGCATCAGTCCTTCCAATGAATACCAGGACTGATTTCCTTTAGGATGGACTGGATCTCCTTGCAGTCCAAGGGACTCTCAAGAGTCTTCTCCAACACCACAGTTCGAAAGCATCAGTTCTTCGGCACTCAGCTTTCTTCACAGTCCAACTCTCACATCCATACATGACCACAGGAAAAACCATAGCCTTGACTAGATAGACCTTTGTTGGCAAAGTACTATCTCTCCTTTTTAATATGCTATCTAGGTTTGTCATAACTTTCCTTCCAAGGAGTAAGTGTCTTTTAATGGCTGCAATCACCATCTGCAGATGGGAATACCAGACCACCTAACCTGCATCTTGAGAAACCTATATGCAGGTCAGGAAGCAACAGTTAGAACTGGACATGGAACAACAGACTGGTTCCAAATAGGAAAAGGAGTACGTCAAGGCTGTATATTGTCACCCTGCTTATTTAACTTCTATGCAGAGTACATCATGCGAAACGCTGGGCTGGAAGAAACACAAGCTGGAATCAAGATTGCCGGGAGAAATATCAATAACCTCAGATATACAGATGACACCATCCTTATGGCAGAAAGTGAAGAGGAGCTAAAAAGCCTCTTGATGAAAGTGAAAGAGGAGAGTGAAAAAGTTGGCTTAAAGCTCAACATTCAGAAAACAAAGCTCATGGCATCCGGTCCCATCACTTCCTGGCAGATAGATGGGGAGACAGTGGACACAGTGAAGCTTATCAGAGCCTGTTTTCCTACATGACGATTTCAAGGCTGAAGCTGGATGTGTCTGCCTAGCTGGATCTTCCTCCTTCCTCTTAATCTCAGGTTTTCCTCAGTTTCCACTGTTTTTTAGTTTGCTGTTGTTGTTGTTTAGTTGCTTAGTCACATTTGACTCTTTGTGACCTCGTAGACTGTAGCCCACCAGGCTCCTCTGTCCATGGGATTCCCCAGGCGAGAACACTGGAGTGGGTAGCCATTTCCTCCTCCAGGGGATCTTTCCAACCCAGAGATCAAACGTCTCTTGCATCTCCAGCATTGACAGGCAGATTTTTACCATTGAGCCACCTGGAAAGCCCTTTGCTTCTAAGTCAGTTTTTTTAAAAAAATTTATGTATTTACTTGGTTGTACTGGGTCTTAGTTGCAGCCTGCAGGATCTTCAGTCGCAGCATGCTAACTCGTAGTTGGGGCATGTGGGATCTAGTTCCCTGAGCAGGGATCACACCCAGGCCCCCCTGCATTGGGAGCAAGGGGTCTTAGCCACTGGACCCCCAGGGAAGTCCCCCCTAAATCACTTTCAATTTTCACTCACAAGTTTTCTGTATCTTTTGGTTATTGAAAGCCACTAATATGTCATCCCTGGAGAAGGGAATGGCAGTCCACTCCAGTATTCTTGCCTAGAGAATTCCACGGACAGAGAAGCCTAGCGGGCTACAGTCCATGGAGTAGCACAGAGTTGGACACGACTGAGTGACTAACACTTTCACTTTCACTTTTAAAATGTCATCAAATACGAACTCTGCACAGGAGAGCAAAGTTGACTGATGTAGAGGGGTGGACGGTGGGCGTGCTTCCTCCTGTATCCATCCCTGGCAACCTCAGGTGACATGAACTTAACTGTGGGTCCTGCCAGGAGACTCAGTTCCCTCCTCTTTCTTCTCCCCACATCTCTCTGCCTGCTCAAATCCCAGCTAATCCTTTTGCCCCTTGGTAATCAGGAATGGGGGCCTTCTACCCTACAACCTAATTTGTGGGGCACTCGTCATAAGGGATCCCCTCTGTTTATTCCTGTTATTTTGGAAGGTCAACAACTGAAAATGTCTTTGTTGCTTTACAGTAAATCCCCTATGTATGAACGAGTTTCATTCCAAGAGCACGTTCCTAAGTCTAATTTGTTCCTAAGTCCAACAAAGTTAGCCCAAATACCCAACTAACACAATTGGCTATATGGTACTGTACTATAATAAGTTAATAGTACTTTCCACACAAATAATACATTAAAAAACAAACACAAAAAAGAAAACGTTTTTAATCTTACAGTACAGTGCAACAACTGGCACACGGGGGTTGGCACAAGCAAACAGGCAAGAAGAGCAACTGACTGCAGAAGGGAGACGAGGTGGGAGATGGTAGAGCTGAAGAATCGTCAGCGACTGGGGACAGAGTACAGGCTTTGATTTCATCCATGCCTGATGCTGATGGTACAGGTTCTGGTTCCTTGCTGGATCAATTCTATCTGTCGGTTGTTGTTCAGTTGCTCAGTCGGGTCCGACTCTCTGTGACCCCATGGACTGCAGCACTCCAGGTTCCCTGCCTTTCACCATCTCTCGGAATTTGCTCGAACTCATGTCCACTGTGTTGGTGATGCCACCCAGTGATCTCCTCCTCTGTCGCCTCCTTCTCCTCCTGCCTTCAGTCTTTTCCAGTATCAGGATCTTTTCCAGTGAGTCAGCTCTTTGCATCAGGTGGCCCGAGTGTTGGAGCTTTAGTTTCAGCCTCAGTGCTTCCAATGAATATTCTGGGTTGATTTCCTTTAGGATTGACTGGTTTGATCTTCTTGCCATCCAAAGGACTCTCAAGAGTCTTCTTCAGGACCACAGTTTGAAAGCATCAGTTCTTTGGTGCTCAGCCTTCTTCATGGTCCAGCTCTCACATCTGTACATGACTACTGGAAAAAAACATAACTTTGACTATACAAACCTTTGTCAGCAAAGTAATATCTCTGCCTTTCAGTACTGTCTAGGTTTGGCATAGACAAACAATTCTGTCTACCCTCTTGGAAAAGGATCCAATGATATCTAGGTCGTAGCTCTTTTTTTTCTCATCATTAATGACAATGGGAGCGCTGGACTGCATTCTGAACAGCTCCTGCAGTCTTTGTGAACTGTTCTACATTTGGGTCCCGTGCCTCAAAAAACTAACAAACAGTGGCTTCTCAAATAAAGCAAGTCCCCTTGCCATTTCCCTGCATTGTGAATCTTTTCAGTTCTTCAGTTTCTTCCTCTTCCGTTTGCTTCTCTTCATCCTTTCTCTGGGCACATTCACATCTTTGATAGTTCACAACTCGAAGGTTCGTATGTAGGGGACTTAGGAGCTACGGGGTGAGATCATTATCCTAGAGCAAATGTCTGCAAGCTGCAGGTGGGGCCCCCTGCCTGTTGTGTTAAATCAGTGCCATTGGCACACGGCCATTTATGTACTATCTAGGGTGCTCCAGCACCACGGTAACGTGCTCACGTAGCTGAGACTGGGGCTTACGGCCCAGAAGCCCCTGGTGTTTACTGTCTGGCCCTTAACTGAAGAAGTTAGCAAACTCCTGCTCTAGAAAAATCAGTGGTCCTCGGAATCTCACTTCGACTTCTTCTGTGTGTCTTTCAAGCCCTTTTCTGTATGTTTCTCCTCTCCCCTGCCCCGCCTCTCCTCTCCCCTCCTTGGCAATGATAGAGAACCTGAATATACGCTTTGTTGCCAGCATTTTGAGCCCTCACAAGGTGCCAGGTATCATGTATCAGCTCAGGGACTGCTCGTGCAGCCCAGGGGGGGAAGGCACACTCACCTCTGACAGACAAACAGACGGTTTACAGGTGGAGCCACATGGATGAGAAGAGGCAGAGCTGAGATTTGCACGAGGACTCTGGGGCCTTTGATGTCTGTGCCTGTGACCGCAGCGCTGAGCTGTCTTGCCAATGTGGAGCTTTTCTCTCTTTCTCTAAAAAGCAAGCCAAATTATGTGTGTGCATGAATTACAATCCTGTTTAAAATACCCTCCTGTATTTTACTGTAATATAATGATGTTAATGGATAAACGAGGCTTGAAAAAGTAAGTGAAAAGCAACGATGTCAGCTTGGACGTGGCCAGAAAAGAACTCGGGGTGCAGAGGCTGGGAGGCCACTGTGTTGCTAGAGCTGACCTTAAAGTTAGCTCTGAACTTCTTGGCAGCCAGATGATGAAGGAAGACACAGCCATATAAATACCTGTTTTTTTTTTCCTTTTGGCTGTGTCGTGCAGCCTGTGGGATCTTAGTTCCCCAACCAGGGATTGAACCTGTGCCCCCTGCATTGGGAGCACAGAGTCTTCAGCACGGGACCACCAGGGAAGTCCCTAGAAATAGCTCTTATTAAAAGGAGGAAAAAGTAAATGAGGGGGAATGTACCTTGCCAGTATTTATGAAACTTTTCTTAAGATTTATTTCATTTATTTTCAAAGGGGCTGCTGATCAGAATCAAGTCATCAGGGTATCAGGATCAGTCTCCCAGGGAGGGTGTCCTGCTCTGAGTGGAAACACCTCCTTTTTCAGGACGGCTTCACGCCCTGTGAAGCCCTTGGTACTGGCTGCTGCTGCCTGTTTTTCTTCTTCTTAAGAGCATTTAAAAGACAGGGTATTATTGGCTGCCCTGGGTCTCTGTTGCCGTGCACAGGCTCTGTCTGGCCGTGGCGCACGGGCTTCTCCTTGCGGTGGCTTCTCTTCTTGCGGAGCGCAGGCTCGAGGGCACGCAGGCTTCAGGAGTTGTGGCCTATAGGCTTAGCTGCCTCGTGGCATGTGGAATATTTCCAGAACAGGGATTGAACCCATGTCTCCTGCCTTGGCAGGTAGATTCTTAACCACTGGACCACCAGGGAAGTCCCAGAACATTTTTATGTTGTTTTATTTGCCGTACCTGGGGGCATATAGAGTCCTAGTTCTCCGACTAGGGCTTGAATCCGTGTCCCCTGCATTGGAAGCACGGAGTCTTCATCACTGGGCCACCCGGGAGGTCCCCGTTTTGCTTTTTGAACCCATACCATGACAGACTAGTCAGAGGGATTCTTGCTGAGAAAGCCATCGTGCGTTAAGCCATTGGAAGGTAGTACTTTTAGACAGTGACGGTGGTATTGGGTTCCTCTGCATCACTCCCCTCCCCTCCCCACACCCCGACTGTGTCCACAGGCTTCCTGGAGCCGCCAGCAATTCTGCAAACAGCCTGCTCTCTGAGCGGCGCTCTCCACCTGTCTCGCCTCCTTGACCAGTGCCCTTCTGTCCAGAGCTGCCTTGGGTAACCCCTCTGGGGAAGGTCCGTTAACCTCCCCTCCCGGCTTCCCTCAGGCTGGACACCTGTTTTCCGGGGGCTCACGGTGTCTTTTTAACTTTTTATTTTGTATGGAGTTTAACAATTACTAGCAATGTTGTGATGGTTTCAGGTCACAGCAAAGGGACTCAGATACACACGGATCCATTCTCCCCCATCCTCCCCTGCCAGCCAGGCTGCCACACAACATTGAGCAGAGTTCCCTGTGCTGTACAGCAGGTCCTTCTTGGCTATCCATTTTAAATATATCAGTGCATACCTGCTAATCCCAAACTCCCTAACTATCCCTTCTTGGGGACTCTCGGTTTCCTATGCTCATGTTCAAAGACAACGTATTCCTTGTATCACAGAAGTTTGTTTTGTATTGTGTGCCGGTTGAAATTTTTATGTTGGGGCAACTTTTAAATTTTTGTAAACTTGTGAGCTGTAACACATACACATTAACGTGCAGTGAATGAAGCATCGTGGAGAGAAGAGCCACAGAATGACCACCCAAGATGGGAAATGGTTTGTGACCAGGACCCTAGAAGCTTCCTGATATGCTCTACTTTTTCTCACTGTCCTGACTTTCATGACCATCAGCTTCATGCTTTTTTTTTTACACTTCTACCAACCAACTATCCAGACACCCACACTTATAGTTTGGTTTTAACTGGTTTGGATTTTCTGTTTGGGAAGTTGTATTATGTGTATTTTCTTAGTGTCATGCTTCCTTCATTAAACTTTATACCTCTAAGATTTTTTTCTAATATTTATTTATTTATTCATTTGGCTGCATTAGGTCTTACTTGTGACTCATAGGCTTAGGTTTTTATGTTGAGTTGCTCTTTGGAAAACGAGTTTTGGGGATCAAGTGTAGGAGATATTTAGGGAGAAGGGACCACTAAGCCTTATCATCTCAGAGAGGCTCAGGGAGTTTCTCCAAACAACAGTTTGCCTTAGAACGTTGGAGTCTTCTGATTTCTTACCCCTCTTCTTTTTTAAACTTGCAGGTTGAAAATGAATATGGCAGCTACTATTCCTGTGATTACGACTACTTGCGTTTCCTGCAGAAGCGATTCCACGACCACCTGGGTGAAGACGTGCTTCTGTTCCCACGGACGGGGTGAATGAGAGGTTTCTGCAGTGCGGGGCGCTCCAGGGGCTCTATGCCACCGTGGACTTCAGCGCAGGTTGGTGTCTGCAGAAACCCAGCTCAGCGGGTGGATCTGGGCCTTTTACTCAGTCAATTGCTCTAAGCAGCTATTGTTTAAGTGGCATGGGCATATTGAATAGGATTTCCCAAATTTTCCTTTATTTGTAATGGCAAAATAGAATACTTGATAAAGCACCCCTTGGTGGCAGAGATGGTTTGATGTCAGCTGAGTTGGCCCTTAGGACACAGGCTCTGTTTCCAGCCCTGGCGGAGCTGGCTGCTGCCTGGAGTCCTGTTTTCTTAGGGGCTGCTGCCAGGGGTTCCCCTAGCTGGAGGAGCTCCACCTTTCAGGCTGTGTCTGGGACGTGCTGGTCTTCTCTGCACCTGCCCCCTCACCGCCCCCATCCCCCCGAGTCGTGGCTGGATGCTTGGGCCAGGTTGAGGCCACTGTGAACTCTGAGGTCAGCGCTGGAGTGCCGAGAACACGCCCGGCACTTCCGTCTTCTTTCTGTGTAACTCGTAACACTGGGAACTGTGATGCGCCGGAGGTGGTTTGGTAGATGCTGCACAGAATCGTCTTTCCTGGCGCGTTCATGCTGCACGAGCCTCTGAGGTTCTGCACGTGGAAGCGTGGTTGGGGCGCTCGGGGTGCAGCGACATGAAGGGGTCTTCACGTGGGCTGAGAGCGGCTTTTATAAAAGGCATCACGGCTAAGTGCAGTGTGATCCTGAAAAGGGTCCTCGACTTTTTCTTCTGTTGGTTTTGGTGGTTGTTATTATGAAGGACATTATTGAGACAATTGAAATCTTTGAATAAAGCCTTTAGATAATGGTATTCTATCCATGTTAATTTCCCATTTTTTTAATCATTGTATTGTATTTATTTAAAGAATGCTCTTTAGGGGATGCATGCTGAAGTATTTAGGGGTAAAGGACCATCCTGTCTACAACTTATTCTCAAATGGCTCAGAAAAAAAAAAAATGCATATTTATACAGAGAGGAAAAAAACCAATGAATGTGGTAAAATGTTAACAGTTGGGGAACCTGGGTGAAGGGAAAATAAGTTCTTTGTATTATTCTCACAATTTTCCTAAAAATTTGGAATGATTTCAAAATAAAACATTACCCCACTCGCCCAAAAGACCAGCTCTTCAAGTAGCATAAAGACCCTGCTGTTGTCCTGTCTGAGGGAGGAGACACACGTCCAGCATTGCCTTCTGTAGAGAAGGATGTTCAGACTGAAGTTGCATTTTTAAGGAAATGCTTCTCCACTATGAACAAAGAGAGAACTGGCCCCTGAGTGTTTCTAGAAACATGGTGCATTGCTCAGATCACTGGTGAGGAAGTAAGCCATCTACAAAGAGCTGCAGAGGAAGTGGCATGCTGGTTTCCTCCTGCTTTGGCACATTTCCTAACACAGCGATGAAAAAGCAGTGTTTTTCTGCTGGGAGGAACAAGTTGAGGATTATCACCAGTTAGTTATAAGTGTTATTTGTATGTGGGGTGACAGCATGGTTGCTACCGCTGTGGGTTCAAGGACAGACACTCAAGGCCCGTGTGCCTGGGGCAGGGGGGATGGTGGCAGCTTCATTTCCTGGAGTATGAGAGGGGCAGTGCCTGGGGTCAGATCCCAGGAGACGCTCTTGAGAGCAGGGTTCAAGATCTGGAAGCCAAAAAGAATACACCAAATAACCCAATCAAGAAATGGAGAAGAGATCTAAATAGACATCTTTCCAAAGAGGACATACAAATGGTCAAAAGCACATGAAAGAGGTTCAACATCACTAATATTAATAATTACAGAAATGTAAGTCAAAACTACCATGAAGTATCACCTCACACCAATCAGAGTGGCCATGATCTAAAAATTTACAAGCAGTAGATGCTGGGAAGGTGTGGAGCAAAGAGAATCCTCTTAGACTGTTGGTGGGAATATAAGTTGGTAACAGCTATTATGGAGAACAGTATAGAGGCTCCTTAAAAACTGAAACTGCCATACGATCAGCAATCCCATTCCTGAGGTTTTAGAGCAAAAGAAAGCTAGAATTCAAGAAGATACATGCGCCCCCAACGTGACGTGCAGCACTGTCTACAATAGCCAGGACACAGAAGCAACCTAAATGTCCATCAGCAGAGGAATGGATAAAGTGGGTGTAGTGGAATCTTAGCCATAAAAGTGAAATAATGCCATATACAGCAATGCGGATGAACCCAGAGATTGTCATACTGAGTGAAGTAAGTCAGATACAGAGAGACAGCTGGCACACGATATCACTCATATGCGGAATCTAAAAAAACGGGAGTATAAATGAACATACAAAATAGGAAGAGAGTCACAGATGTAGAAAACAAACATGGTTATCAGGGGATATGGCGGGAGGAGGGATAAATTGGGAGGTTGAGACTGACATATACATACTGCTGCTAAGTCGCTTCAGTTGTATCTGATTCTGTGTGACCCCACAGACGGCAGCCCACCAGGCTCCCGTGTCGCTGGGATTCTCCAGGCAAGAACACTGGAGTGGGTTGCCATCGCCTTCTCCGGACATATACATACTACTGTGTGTTAAATAGATAACGTATAAAACCTCCTGTATAGCTCAGGAACTCTACTTACTAGTCGGTAATGACCTATACGAGAAAAGAACCTAAAAAAAAAGAAAGAGAGTAGATATATGTATATATGTGGAACTGATTCACTTTGCTGTACGCTTGAAGCTATCACAACATTGTAAATCAACTCTACTCCAATAAAAATTTTAAAAAAAAGATCTGGAAACCACCTAATGCTTAGTTAATAGTGAGAAATTTACAGCCATAAAGTAAATGAAATTCCACTCTTTCTTGATCATCACTTTCTCTCCTGAGAGCTAGCCTTACAGAGAAGCCCAAGACTTGTCTGACGGCAAGGGGTTGTTTGGAGACTGGGCTGGTGTGTTTGTACTCTGGGACACCTGCAGGAACTGGTGCAGGGTGGGCCAGGGTGTCCTCGACTCTGGCTGGAGAGACACTGTCTGTGCTCATTCTTCTCTGTGGAGAAACCTTTTCTCTTTTTAGAGGAGGTGTGGATAACAGAAGATGTGGGAAGCAAGATGAGACATAGACATCCTAATGGAACACTTCAAAAGACAAAAATTGAGCACAAGTGGTCTGGAATGGCTTGAGATGTACAAATTAAAATACAGAGTGTACTCTATGACTCAGGATAAATGTAATTAGAGCATGGTTTGTCCTTTTGATTTGTTAATTTGTTGTTGTTGTTCAGTTGCTGTCATGTCCGACTCTTTGCAACTCCATGGACTGCAGCACACCAGGCCTCACTGTCCCTCTCCATTTCCCGGACCTTGTTCAAGTGTATGTCCATTGAGTCGGTGATGCCATCCAACCATCTCATCCTCTGTCATCCCTTCTCCTCCTGCCTTCAGTCTTTCCCAGCATCAGGGTCTTTTCCAGTGAGTCAGTTCTTTGCATCGGTGGCCAAAGTACTGGAGCTTCAGTTTCAGCATCAGTCCTTCCAATGAATATTCAGGACTGATCTCCTTTAGGATGGACTGGTTGGATCTCCTTGCAGTCCAAGGGACTCTCAAGAGCCTTCTCCAACACCATAGTTCAAAACCATCAATTCTTTGGTGCTCAATTTTCTTTATGGTCCAACTCTCATCCATACATGACCATTGGAAAAACCATAGCTTTGACTAGACAGACCTTTGGCAGCAAAGGTAATGTCTCTGCTTTTCAATATGCTATCTAGGTTTGTCAACTTTTCTTCCAAGGATCAAGCATCTTTTAATTTAATGGTGGCAGTCACCATGTGCAGTGATTTTGGAGCCCGAAAAATAAAGTCTGCCACTGTTTCCACTTTCCACTGTTTCTCCATCTATTTCCTATGAAGTGATGGGACCAGATGCCATGAGCGTAGTTTTTTGAATGTTGAGTGAAAAAGACAACTTTTTCACTCTCTTCTTTCACTTTCATCAAGAGGCTTTTTAGTTCCTCCTCACTTTCTGCCATCAGGGTGGTGTCATCTGCCTATCTGAGGTTATTGATTTTCTCCTGGCAATTTTGATTCCAGCTTGTGCTTCATCCAGCCCAGCGTTTCTCTTGATGTACTCTGCATATAAGTTAAATAAGCAGGGTGACAATATACAGCCTTGACGCACTCCTTTCCCGATTTGGAGCCAGTCCGTTGGTCCGTGTCTGGTTCTAATTTGTGGCGCTGTGATGTATATGGTGCTGTGGAGCCTACCGGGAAGTATGTTTAAAGCAGGGTCACCGTGGAGGGAGCAGCTCGGTCACCCAGATACCTGAGTGGAGAGAGCTGCACACCAGCTGTGTGTCTAGGCTCTGGGGGCACAGGGGAAGCACAAGGCCTGTGTCATGATCTCCCAGAGGAGTGCAGTCAGGAGAGGCCCAGACACTTCACAAAGGGAACATCATTCTGTGGTCCCCACAGTCTATCAAATGTATGGTCTGAGTCCTCACCTAAAGCTGGCTTGAAGGTGTGCAGGCCCATGGGGGTATGAGGGAGGGCAGGGAGCCTGAGGCTCAGGTCCTGCAAAGGAATCTTTTTTTTTTTTTTAATTTATTTATTTTCAACTGTGCTGGGTCTTCGTTGCTGCACACGGGCTTTCTCTGGTTGCAGTGAGCGGGGCGAGTGCTCGTTGTGGCACGCGGCTGCTCTTGTTGTGGGCTGTAGGTGCACGGGCTTCAGGAATGGCAGCACACGGGCTCAGCAGATGTGGCACATGGGCTTAGTTGCTCTGCCTCATGTGGGATCTGCCCAGACGTGGGATCGAACCCGTGTTTCCTGAATTAGCAGGTGGATTCTTATCCAGTGTGCCACCGGGGAAAGTCCTCTTTTTTAAGAAATGAATTTATTACATACTTGGCTGTGCCAGGTCTTAGCTGCAGCACTCAGGATCTTTCGTTGCAGAGCACAGATTCTCTCTGGTGTGCGTGGGCTTAGCTGCTCTCCTGCACGTGGGATATTAGTTCCCCAATGAGGGCTCAAACCCATGTCCCGTGCATTAGCAGGTGGAAGTCCCTGCAAGGCAGATTCTTAACCACTGACTCACTTCCTTTGGGAAGTCTCCAAAGAAATCTTTTTTTCTTGAACTTGTCACTCCCATGACTGACCTCTCTCCTCTTTCTCATTGTTCAGGTTCCAACCTCACAGCTGCTTTCATGCTCCAGAGGAAATTTGAGCCCAGAGGACCCCTGGTAAGAGTCAGGGGTGAGGCATGGGGAGACCACTTGGTTGTATAGACTTCTTTTCTGCTGTTGGGAGAGAGCGATGAGGTGCTGTGAAGGGTGGGAGTGGATCCTTGGTTTCTCTGGGTCTGGGGTCAGAACTGATGGGGCTGTAGAGACCGCCTTCTGGACACATGGGAAACAGCTGAGGCAGTACTGGAGGGGCAGCTAAGCCCGTGTGCTTCAACTAGAGAAGCCTGCTCGCCGCAGTGAAGACCCAGTGCTGCCAAATCATTTAAAGAAAGAAAGAAAGAAAAAGAAATACAATTGATTTTTTTTAATGCAAAAGAAAAAAAAAAAAGCAGAGCTTAATGAGGGGGGATGTTCACCGTGGTCCCCATTCTGTCTCCTCCAGAATGGATCCTAGTTCTCCTACCAGGGATCAAACCCACATCCCCTGGATTGCAAGGCAGATTCCTAACCACTGGACAACCAGGGAAGTCCCAGGCTCTGCACCCTGGCATGCCTCGTCACCTTTGGTCCTCGTGGCAGCTCCCATAAGTGGTGTTATGAGAGCTCACTCTTTTCAGTGAGACTCAGAGACTATGTCACTTGCCCGTGCTTAAACAGCTGGTGAGTGGCAGGACCAGGATCTGAGTTCAGGTCTGTGTTTCTTGGGAGCTCTTTGTGACAGAGCTGCTTCGCCTTCAATCTACTTAGAAATCACATAGGAGTCTTGTGAAAATGCAGACATTGATTTACTGGGTCTGGGGGAGGGGCCCTGAGTTTCTGACAAGCAGCCAGGAGATGTGGGAAACTAGGGTTGCTAACGCTCTGGGAGTTGCTGCCGGGCTCTGTGGCCTCTCCGTAGGCGGCTGGGAGGCAGAGACGGCAATAAGGTCTGGCAGGTATGCTCAGTCCATCAATGAATGTGTCCCTCTCTCCGCTTCCCTTTTCCCTGCAGTTGTTGTTGTTAGTTGGCCCCACGTAAGGAGTGTCTTCTGTGCAGCAGGTCAGGCTGCCTTGCCTGTGTACCCACCTTTGTATAAAGCAGCCATTTCTGAACCTGGCCTCTGCTTCCTGAGTCATGCAGAACCTGTGTTCACAGACTCTGAGTGGAGCTGTTTCCTGCAGCCTGAGACAAGAAGTCCCCAGAACACATCCAGATTTCCTTTTCTTTTGTAGACAAGGGCTTGGCAGGGTCATGCCCAACAGAAACACCAAGCACTAGAATATTTGGACAATATTTCTACAACACATTAAGTCAGTCTAAGATCTAAAGAATGTCTATATGTCACTTTGCTCTACAGCAGAGATTGGCACAACATTGTAAATCAACTATTCTTCAATTAAAATAAGTCAACCTGAGATCTGAAAATCTGGATTCGCACAAAGGGTAAATTTGGAGCTAATTGTTTCATAAACATATTTTGTCATCTGATTCTTTTGCCCAACAAACTTTCCTCCTGTATTCAGACTGGGGATGGGTTAATAAAATTTTGATGCAGGTACATTGTTTCAGGAACACTTGCATTGTCCACACCTGAGACCTGAATTTGGGCAATGCTATTATGAAATGTCCTCATTGGTCCCCCAGTTCCCAGCAAAGCAGTGAATGTCAGCTGCCCCCCCATCTTCAGTGGGTAACCTAGGGCAGTAGTTACTGGGAAGCCCAGCGTGTGAAGGTTTAAGTCTGTCCTAAGCTCCATATCCCTTTCTTTTTAGATCAATTCTGAATTCTACACTGGATGGTTAGATCACTGGGGCCAACGTCATTCAACAGTCAGCTCTAAAGCAGTGGCTTTCACCCTTCATGATATGCTTGCTCTTGGGGCAAATGTAAACATGTGAGTGTTAATTTTTGGAGGGTGAAGCTGTGGGTTCATGATGAGCTGTGGGCTCATCTGTTCTCTTATTTCCTTGAGGTACATGTTTATAGGTGGCAGCAATTTTGCCTATTGGAATGGTAAGAGCAATTTAACATTTGTTTGTAGAATCTAATGGTAGAATGTTTCTGGTGCTTGATTTTGTCCATGCCTATGGCCATCTGTGATTCTTCTGTTTTGGTTTGTCTTCTCCCAAATTTTCTAATATGTAAGATTGCCTATGTAATATTTAAAAATCACTTTTAGTTTTTATTTATTAGGAAGAGAGAAATGTTGAATTTAGTTTTCTATTGAGAATGATTCTTTAAAATTGAGTATGCAGGTGTTATGAAATGATCAGTGTTATATGAATGAGTCGCATCACGCTGCTTATGAATTACCGTTCTATACTTGCTTTAGGTGTTCGAAAGTTACTTTTTACAATTTACTTCAACATTTCAATTTAATTTACAAATGTGTAAGAATCATAGAAGTGGAATTTTTTTTTTCCCTATGTAAATTTGAATTTTTCTAGGTTTTCTTTTTTTTCTTAATTTTACTGAAGTATAGTTGCTTTACATTCAGGTATACAGCAAAGTGATTCAGATATATATAGATAGATAGATAGATATAGATACAGATATATATATTTCTTTTTCAGATTCTTTTCCCTAATATGTTACTATAAGATATTGAATTCTCTGGCTATACAGTAGGTCAAAAAATCATTTTTCTTTTATTTGGTCACACTTTATGGCATAGTTCCTCGACCGGGGATCAAACACATACCCCGTGCATTGGAAGCATGGAGTCTTAACCACTGGACTGCCAGAGAATTCCTACAAAATCATTTTTATTTAAAAAAAATTTAAGGGCTGTAGGTTGTGCATTTAGAAACTATTGTTTAAAATCAAGCTAACTGGGCAAGTCATAGTCTCTGGCTATAACTTAGTTGTTCATATGTTCTGGTCTATTTTCTCTTTCTTTTTTAAAAAACATTTTGTTGCGACATAATTCACATACCCTAAAACTGATGGTTTTTAAAATATGTGATCTAGTGGTGTTTACAAACGTGTGCAGCATTACCACCATCTAATTCCAAACCATTTTCATTCCCCCCAAAAGAAACCTCATAGCCAAGCAATGCCCCCCTGCCCCTTCTCTCACCTCTTGACCACCACACTTTGTCTTTATGGATTTGCCTGTTCTGGACATTTAGTACAAGGAGAACCACACAATATGTGGCCTTTCATGTTTAACTTCTTTCATTTAGCATAATCTTCTCAAGGTTCATCCATCTCACAGTGGGTATCGGTACTTCATTCTTTCTCATAGAGGAATAATATTCTATTATGCGGACATACTGCATTCTGTTTCTCCATTCATCAATGACGGACATGTGGGTTGTTTCAGCTCTTTTGGCCATTATGCATAATGTTGCTGTGAACATTGATGTGTAAGGATTTGTTTGAACCTCTGTTTCAGTTCTTTTGACTGCACACCTAGGATTGGAATTGCTGGTTCACATGGTAACTAACTCTATTTTTAGAGTTAGAGGAACTGCCACAGTATTTTCCAAAGCAAATGCACCATGCCTATATTTCCTATATGGTCTTTTTTTTTGGCCACACCACTTGGCATGTGGGATCTTAGTTCCCTGACCAGGGATTGAACCCTCGCCCCCTGCAGTGGAAGCACAGAGTCTTAACCACTGGACCACCAGGGAAGTCCCTCCATGGTCTTTTTTGGGGGTAGGAAAATTATGATAAAATTCTCTGAGTTTACGTGGTCTGACAACCCCTTAGTGGTTTGCTGCTGATCCTGGGCCCAGAAACCTGTGGGTCTATCATGGACCTGTTTTTTAGCCACAGAGGAGGTCATCAAGATCCCAGCTGCAAGGTTAACAGTAGGCCTGGCCACTGCTGGCTGTGAGATGTCTGGGGGCTTTGTTGGGAGCTTCAGATGCCCTGCAGATCCAGTGCGGGGATATCTGCTGGGGCTGCTGAGAGAGTAAATGGGGAAAGTCCTTTGTAGACACCAAGGTGCTTAGTGAGGGCCACCTGCAGGAAGAAACCTTGCATCTGGAGGGCCACCTCCGTGTCCTTAACAATTGACTCTAACATGCTTCCTTATTCACCCCCTCCACAAACCCGTAAGAACTTGTCACAGGAGAAGGCCTTCTGCAGTAACTAGTGGCATGGTTTTGCCTTCCAGGAGCCAATACGCCCTACCAATCACAGCCCACCAGCTACGACTATGATGCCCCCCTGAGCGAGGCTGGGGACCTCACTGAGAAGTATTTTGCTCTGCGGGATATTATTCAGAAGGTGAGTCCTTTGCACGTGCTCCAGGGGCTGGTCTTGGACCAAGCCTGCCTGGGACTCACGATGCTCTGTAGATACCTTCCTGCAGCCTTTGTGTGTAAAAGGATGCATGAAGGGAGGCATCAGCTAGACTTGACCTCAAGTCTGGGCCCCACCCAGTTAAGAGTGAGCCTGTCAGCAAGTGAGGCCACAGCACGCGGCTGTGTTGTAAAGATTAGAAAGAACATAGGTAAAGCCTCGGGAATCGTCCTTGCACATTAGCCGTTACTATTATTTATACTAAAGGTATAAACGTATGTCCACGTAAATAGCTGAAGTGTGGGGGAGAGAAAATCTATGGGCGTTGTGAACACAGGGCAAGTGTGAGCTGTCAGCAAAGCTTCATTTTTCTGCTTTGGAGCAAGTGATTGCTATTTCCTCCTGGCTTGACACCTGAACACTTAGTCCTGCTAGCGTTGTGACCTTTTGAAGCAACTAACGCACCCAGGTGGGGTTTCCTGTCTCTGTGTGGCTTAAAAAAAAAAAAAAAACCCACAGTTTTTCTGCTCAGTCACCTGTGTTTTGAAGTTAAAAAACAAAGGTTTTCTGCCTATAAATGGTATAAACTTTTTTTTGTTTTCAACATAGTCTCAATTTAAGCCTAAGTGTTAACGTTAATATTATGAAATACTTTAAGCCTATTAAAAAGTCGAGTCAATACCTAACTACTCAGAGTTTGTTCATTTCATCTGCATTTTCAGATGTGTGGTTAAAATGTTGCTCGTGTGATTTCTATTGTGGGTTTAATCTCTAGAATTTAGGTGATGACTCCCAAGTTCTGTCTTGTACATTTGTTCTCTGTTTCAAAGCTCTCTGTTCCTATCTTTATTGTTTCCTTCCTTTATTTGAAGCTTAGCTTTTTAAACCAGACTTTGTTCTTTTCTAATATAAATACTCAGGTCTGTACCTTTCCTTCAAGTACTGCTATGGCTCCATCTCGTAAGTCTTGATATATAATATATTTATTATTATTTGCTTTTAAACATGCTTGTTTTGACTTCTCTTTAACCCTTCAAATGTTCAGAAGTGAGGTTTTAAAATATTAAACACAAATATTTTTCTAGTCTGACGGTTTCTCACATTCTGGTTAGAGAAGGTTTTGAGTATAATACCAATCCCTTGAAATGTATTGAACCTCCTCATACAGCCTGGCTTATACCAATATGAACAAATATTCCATGTATTCTTGAAAAGACCGCATGTTTTATAACTGTTGGCTATAATCTGTATATGTGTTCATTTGATTAAGTTTATTAATGGTGCTATTGATATGTTTTATATCCTTCCTAATTTTTGTTAGTTTATTTTATTAGTTATTGAGACAGTTGTGTTTATGTATTTCTCCTTGTAGTTCTGTCAGTTTTTGAGGCCATATTATTAGAATACAAATTGGGAATTAAATCTTTTTGTATCATATGGAAACTCTCTATCTCTGATAATGATTTTTGCCTTAGAATCTGTTATGTCTGATACTAATATACTTACCTGCATTCTTTTACCTGGTGTATCTTTGTACCTGTGAAAGATATCCTTCTATATCCTTTCTTAAAAATCATCCCCAAAAACTCTGTCCCAAAACAGAAACAAACTCACAGACATAGAGAATGGACTTGCAGGTGCCAAGGGAGAGCGGGATGGATTGGGAGCGTGGGGTTAGCAAAGAGAAACTGTTACACAGAGGATGGATAAACAGCAAGGTCCTACTGTAAAGCACAGAGAACTCGATTCAATATCTTTGTAATAAACCATAATGAAAAATAATTTATAAGTGTATAACTGACTTGTTGGACAGCAGAAATTAACACAACACTGTAAGTCAACTTTACTTCAATAAAAATAAAATAAAAAATAAAAACATACATCCTTTGTAAACAGGATACAGCTGGATTTTTTTAGAAATCTCGTTTGAACATTTTGTCTTTTAACTGGTGCACCTGCTCATCATCATTCATTATAATCCTTAATACACATTGATTCATCTCAGCCATCTTATAATTATCTACTTGCCTACCTTTTCTGTTTCGTCTTCCTCTCTTACTTTCTTTGACCTGTTTATTTTTGTTTTCTTATATCACTGCCCCCTCCACACCCGAATTTGGATGTTATCATCTGTATTTTCATTTCCTTAGGGGTTACCTGTTGAAGTGTGAAGTACGGGCACCCCACCCTCCCCAGAAAAGCATAGCTGATTACTGTAGAGCCCAGTGAATTTATAAAACACAAACTCCTGGAGCCAACACACAACCCCTCAGAAGCTTCCCTCATGTTCCTTCTAATTACTGACTTTCCACTGACCTTGATCACCACAAGTTAGCTGTGCTTGTTTTTTGACTTTATATAGATGGGTTCATACAATATGCACTCTTTTATGTCTGGCTTTCAAAACACTTTAACATTCAGTTTTAATTTATAATCTTTGAAATTAATCTATATCTTTACTTCCTTCCTACAACCAGAACTTTAGCTCGCGTTAACTTCAATTACATCCCTCCTGACTTACATGCTCTGGCACGTATTTTAGTAGTGGGCTAGTTGTGGATGTGAATCATCAAGAGAGATTTGTTTCTCCCCAGTTTATTGCTGTGCAACAAATTACCCACAAACTTAGTAGCTTAAAACAACAGATGTTAGGAGTTCCCTGGTTACTGCTGGTTAGGATTCTGGGCTTCCACTGTCAGGGCCCAGGTTCAGTCCCTCGTTGGTGAATCCCACAAGCTTCATGGCATGGCCAAACATATATATATATATATATATATATATATATATACACGATCTCACACAGTTTCTGGCAGTGAAGAATATAGGTGGCTTAGCTGTATGTCGCAGCTCATGAATTCTCCTGAGGCTGCTGTGAAAGCTGTTAGCCGAGCAGCGGACTCTAAAGACTTGCGTGGGGCTAAAGGACCCACTTCTTTCTTTTTTTAAAATAGAAGTATAGTTGATTTACAATATTATGTTAGTTTCCCCTATACAGCAAAGTGAGTCAGTTATACACACATACACATATTCTTTTCCACGATGGTTTATTAGAGGATACCGCACATAGTTCCCGGTGCTATGCAGCAGGTCTTGTTGGTTATCTATTTTATATATGCAGTGGTGTGTCTGTGTAATCCCAAACTCCTACTTTATCCCTCCCCCACCCTTTTTCCCCTTTGGTAACCATAAATTTGTTCTCTTTTGAATTGTGTTAATTCATTTACTTTTGGCTGCGCTGGGCCTTCCTTGCTGCGTGAGGGCTTTCTCTGGTTGGGAGAAGGGACTGCTGTTCACTGTGGTGTGCAGCTTTCTCATCATCTCTTGTGGAGCACAGGCTTCAGAAGTTGTGACTCTCAGCTCTGGAGAGTGGGCTCAGTAGCTGTGGCGCCTGAGCTCCACAAGGCATGTGGGATCTTCCTGGACCAGGTATCGAACCCCTGTCCTCTGCACTGGCCAGCAGATTCTTAACCTCTAGACCACCAGGGAAGTCCCCATAAGTTTGTTTTCCACGTCAGTGAGTTTGTTTCTGTTTTGTAAATTCGTTTGTCGGTACCAATTTTTAGATCTCACATATAAGTGATATTATGTGGTATTTCTTTTTTTTTCTATTTCACATAGAATGATAATCTGTAGGTCCACCCTACAAAATGGCATAATTTTATTCTTCCTTATGGCTTAGTAACATTCCATTGTATATCTGTACCACATCTTCTTTATTCATTCATCTGTCAGGGGACATTTAGGTTGCTTCCATGTCTTGGCTACTGTGAATAGAGCTGCTGCAAACACTGGGGTGCATTGTCTTTTTTGAATTACAGTTTTGTCCAGATATAGTCTTAGGAGTGGGATGCAGGATCGTATAGCAGCTCTAGCTTTAGTTTTTTGAGGAACTTCCATGGAGACATAGTGGCTGCAACAACTTAACATTCCCACCAGCTCCCCTTTGAAAGGTCCATCTCACATGGCTAAGGGCAGGTCACTAAAGTTCCTTGCCATGTAGGACTCTCCATGAGGGGGAGCACAGTGTGGCTTCCCCCACAGATCTGTGAGAGATCACCTGGTGAGAGGGCACTTCCAGATGAAAGTTGCAATCTTTTTTAAAAAAATTTTTTTTAATTTATAGATGACACATGGGATCTTATTTCTCAACCAGGGATTGAACCCATGCCCTCTGCAGTAGAAGCATGGAGTCTTAACCACTGGACTCCCAGGGAGTCACTGAATCACTGAACTCCCAAAGTTGCAGTCTTTTAGTTACCTAAACAAAGAATGACATCCCATCTCTTTTCCACATTCTTTCCTCCAGAAGCCAGTTACTAAGTGTGGGCCATCTTCATGGGGCCTAAGTTCTATTTTTTGAGGTGAAGAGGATCAGAGAATTTGGGGCATATTGTTAAACAATCGCATCCCCCTACAGTCAGGGCCGGATCTGACACAGTCAACACTCATTGTAACCAAAGGTAACTTTTGGTTATGCTGCTAATCCAACATGTTCATTTATTTCCTTTAAAGAAATAAAGGACATTTATAGAGGTTGCTTTTTTCCTCTTTGACCTAATTTTGTTTAATTATATAAAATTACAAAGTATCAGTATCTTTAAATGTTTCCTCTATGACTGTTAGGATTTCCAAGAAAGATGTCCTCTGATTTTCTGCCTGGAGCAAGCAGCTGGCTGCCAGCATTCTGCACCCTGGAGCAGGGCTAGGGTGGCGGTAGTTACTTTTTACTCTGCACATGATCACAGTCTCCGCTTTTAAAATGCTCCACATGTCCTTAACTCTGCAGGTTAACCAGGAACCCAAAGACCATGTTTTCTCCTCCCCAGAAAATAAATCTCTAGTCCCAGGTGGGAGAGGGCATTGCATACAAGAGCAGTGTTTCTCAAATACCAGCACATCAGAACCACCTAGTAACTTGATGGAAATTCTAATTCCACTGAATCAGAAACTCTGTGGGTAGGGCCAGCAATCCAGGATTTTACAGTCAGAGGAGACTCTGACATGCACTAGAGTTTGAGAACCCTGAGCTTGGAGAAGAAGTCGTCTCTGGATCATGCTCCTTATTTAATTGAGCACCTGTACCTCCCAGGTTTGGAAGTACCTGGTGCTGCCAGTTTTGGGCCTTTTAGTAATTCTTCAGAACCAAACTGAATTGGTTCTTAGTTTCCTCCCATTCTCTTTGCCTTTCTTCCTACTGATTTGCTGTTCATTTGCCCATTTTCCAGCTTCCAAAATTTTGTTGCTATTGTCTCCTCTCCTGTTCTTCAGTTCTGTGTATTTGTGTCTTAAAGAAAAATCTGTTCACTGAGATTTTACTGGTGTTTTGGGCAAGAATGACATCAGATGTTCTGTTTAGTGAGTCTTCTTAACCTAAATGATCTCATTCTCTGTAATGAAATCATCACATTGTAGCATGTACTCAGCTACATGCTATTATACTATTTCGATCTGCTGCCATTTACTTAAATCATTTCTAATTGATGGGCATTTAGATTGTTTTGAACTTTTATTTTACGTATTTAAAATTTTTTTTAATGAACATGGCTTCACCGGGTCTTTGTTGCAGCATGTGGAATCTTTAGTTTTGGTATGTGGGATCTAGTTCCCTGACCAAGAGTCGAACCTGGGCCCCCGTAGTGAAAGCCCAGAGTCTTAGCCACTGGGAAGTCCTAGTCTTCCGTCTATAGTCTTTCAGAATTTCCCCAGCTATTATAAACTTTCATATAATTCTATCAACTTCAAAACGAAAACTCAGGATACCTGTTGATGTTTTAGTTTTGTATTAAATTTATACATCAACTTAGGGGTGATATTTACTGTATTGAGACTTACCAAGAAAATGGTTTTCTATCTCTTCAAGTCTTCTCTGATGTCCTTGTTTTAAAGTTTTCTAAAAAAATAGTCCCTGTCCATTTCTGAATATGTTTATTCTCAAGTATTCTGTGTTCCTAATTCTAATATTATTATAAATGGAGTCTTTATTTCTTCATGAGAAATATTATGATATATATTTGTCTTCAAAATATGACATCTTGAAATGTTTTTTAAATATATAGAATAATGTTGCAGACACTCATGTACCCCATACCTAGATATAACACAGGTTATTATGAAATCTTTGCTTCTAATTGTTTAAGAAAATAATACAGTGCAGATGAAGCTGGGTGTATCTGCTGTTTCTTGCCCTCCCCCCTCAGATGGAGGAGGAGGGAATGGTATTTATCCTTACATACATTTTGTGATTTTACCACACATGCATGCATCCACATATACTATATTTAATTTATCTAGTCTCTTTAAATTGTACATGAATATTCCATTGTACTTTCCTTTTTAAGTTATTGACTGATTTCTAGGATTTTATTAATGTTATAGTGCCTGTGGACTTATTTCTGTTGCTTCATCTCACACACCATTTCAGATTTATTTATTTATTTTTTTAACAGGTTTATTTAGATATAAATTACATACTGTGGACTTCACCCATTTGAAGTACACAATTCAATGGATTCTGAACATTACTTTTTTTAAACTGTGGTAAAATATATATAACATTAAATTTGGCATTTTAATCATTTTTAAGTGGTTAAAAGTTCAGTGGCATAAATTTCATTCATAACGTTGTGTAACCATGGCCATTATCTATTCACGAAATCTTTTCATTCGCCCAGACAGAAACACTGTTATGCAATAACTCCCCTTTACGGCCTCCTTTCAGCCACTGGGAAGCTCTCGTCTACTTTCTGCCTCTGTGAATTTGCATATTCTAGATGTTTCACAGAAGAGGAACCATACAGTATTTTCCTTTCGTGACTGACTTATTTCATTTAGCATGGTTTCAAGATTCAGCAACGTTATAGCATTCTTGCACGTTATAGCAAGAATTTAATTTCTTCTTATGGTAAATAATACTTATGCTGTGTATACAGTCAGTGCTTCATATCTGTGGGTGCCACATCTGCAGACTCAACCAACCACAGATTAAGGGAAAAAAAAACAAAACAGAAAGCTCCATAAAGCAAAACTTGAAGTGGTTGTATAGCAACAATGTTTTACATGACATTTACATTGTATTTACAACTATTTACATAGCATTTATACTGTATTAGGTATTATAAGTAATCTAGAGATGATTTAAAGTATATGGGAGGGCTTCCCTGGTGGCTCAGTGGTGAAGAATCCACTTGCCACAGCAGGAGACACAGGTATGATCCCTGGTTTGGGAAGATCCCTCATACCTTGGAGCAACGAAGCTCGTGTGCCACAACCAGTGAGCCTGTGCTCTAGAGCCTAGGGGTGGCAACTGTTGAGCCTGCTTGCCACAGCTGCTGAAGCCCACATGCCCTAGAGCCTGTGCTCTGCAACAGGAGAAGCCACTGCAGCGAGAAGCCTGTGCCCTGCAACGAACAGCAGCCCCCACTCACAACTAGAGAAAAGCATGCACAGCGTAGCCAAAAAATTGTTTAATTATTAAAAAAAGTATATAGGAGGATGTGCACAGGACATATGCAGATATACTCAGATTTCTTGAACATCCTGGAGTTCTGGCACCTGCAGGAGTCCTGGTGGCAGTACCCTGCAGGTACGAAGGGAAAGCTTGTGTACCAGTTTATCTGTTCATTTCATTCATCTCTTGATGGACACTCCGAATTGTGTGACACTCTTGGCTATTTTGAATAACACTATATTAAACATCAGGGCACAAATATCTCTTCAAGTCCTGCTTTCCATTCTTTTGGCTATATACCTTGCAGTGGTATTGCTGGAGAGGCTTATTTTTAGGATGCTTTTATTTCTGAAATAATGAACTTTTCTATGCCTAACAAGAAAAAAAAAAGCAAATCACACTTAAAAACAGATATTTACATGAGCTTTTTTGCACGAAACATCATCTTATCTTTGGCCTCATCACAACTTCACACGCTTATTCTTCTGTCGTTTAGCTGCCGCTTTCTGCCTCTCCCCACCTCCTGCAGCCCCTCACATTTTCTTGACCTTCTCTGGCCCTATGATTGCTGGCTGTTAAGAGTCACTGTCGCCGGCCACCCCCGCCCCTCCCAGCTCTCTCTGCTGCTGTTCAGGGTCTATGCTCCATACACCAGCCTGGACCATTCTGCTGCCACACTCTAGCCCTGGAAACAGGCAGGAGGACTGTGAGTGTCAGTGTCAACTGGCAGGAACAGGGATTTGTACTCCCAGCCTCAACTGGACTTTTAACTATCTGCACTTCTCTGTCTCCACCCTCATCTCTTCTCCCTGTCCAGTGTGAACCATCACCGCCACACTTTTCCCATAATGCACGGGTGATGCTGTCTCCTCTTTCATCAAGAACATTAATGCTGCTGAAAAAGCCAGGTGACATAGATATACATTTCAGAGAGGGTATCGGATGAGGCACGAAAAGCAAACATATATTTAAATGAGTAAAAACAAATCATTAAAATAAAGGGGGAGGAATAAATTGGGAGATTGGGATTAAGGTATACACACTGCTATATATAAATAGACAACTAATAAGAACCTGCTGTATAGCACAGGGAACTCTACTCAATACTCAGCAATGGGAAAAGAATCTAAAAAAAAAAAAAAAGAGTGGATATATGCATATGCATAACTGATCCCACTTCATAGATCACAGCCTATGGGTCATGCCATGCAGGGCCACCCAGGACGGACAGGTCATAGTGAAGAGTTTTGATAAAACATGGTCCACTGGAGGAGGAAATGGAAACCCACTCCGGGAGTCTCACCTGGAGATCCTCGTGAACAGTATGAAAAGGCAAAAAGATATAACACTGGAAAATGAGTCCCTCAGGTCAGAAGGTGTCCAATATGCTACTGGGGAAGAGCAGAGGGCAATCACTCATAGCTCCAGAAAGAATGAAGAGGCTGGGTCAAAGCGAAAATGATGCTCAGGTGTGGATGTATCTGGTGGTAAAAGTAAAATCCAATGCTGTAAGAACAATACTGCATAGGAACCTGGAATTTTAGGTTCATGAGTCAAGGTAAAGTGGACATGGTCAAGCAGGAGATGGCAAGATTGAGCATCAAAATCTTAGGAATCAGTGAACTAAAATGAACGGGAATGGGCCAGTTTAATTCAGACGACCATTATGTCTACTACTGTGGGCAAGAATCCCTTAGAAGAAATGAAGTAGCCCTCACAGTCAACAAGAGTCCAAAATGCAGTACCTGGATGCAACCTCAAAAACGACAGAATGATCTCAGTTCATTTCCAAGGCAAACCATTCAACCTCACTGTGATCCAAATCTAAGCCCTAACCGCTGATACCAAAGAAGCTGAAGTTGACAGGTTCTATGAAGATGTACAACACCTTCTAGAACTAACACTAAAAATAGATGTCCTGCTCATCATAGGGGATCGGAATGCAAAAGTAGAAAGTCAAAAGATACTTGGAATAACAGGCAAGTTTGGCACTGGAGTACAAAATGAAGCAGGGCAAGGGAAAGAGAACATGCTGGTCATATATCAAATACCCTTTTCCAACAACCCAAGAGAGGACTCTACACATGGACATCATCAGATGGTCAATACTGAAATCAGACTGATTATGTTATTTGTAGCCAAAGATGGAGAAGCTCAGTACAATCAGCAAAAACAAGATGTGGAGCTGACTGTGGCTCAGATCATGAACTCCTTATTGCAAAATTTGGGCTGAAATTCAAGAAAGTAGGGAAAACCATTGGGCCACTCAGATTCGACCTAAATAATATCTCGTATGATTATACAGTGGAGGTGACAAATAGATTCAAGGGATTAGATCTGATAGAGCACCCAAAGAACTATGGATGGAGGTTCATAACATTGGACAGGAGGCAGTGACTAAAACCATCCCCAAGAAAAAGAATGCAAGAAGGCAAAGTGGCTGTCTGAGGAGGCTTTACAAATAGCTGAGGAAAGAAGGGAAGTGAAAGGCAAAGGAGAAAGGGAAAGATACACCCAACTGAATGCAGAGTTCAGAGAAGAGCAAGGAGAGACAAGAAGGCCTTCTTATACGTACAGTGCAAAGAAACAGAGGAAAACAACAGAATGGGAGAGACTACAGATATCTTCAAGTAAATTAGAGATATCAAAAGAACATTTCATGTAAGGATGGGTACAATAAAGGACAAAAATGATAAGGACCTAACAGAAGCCAAAGAAATTAAGGAGAGGTGGCAAGAATACACAGAAGAACTATATTAAGAAGGTCTTAATGACTTGGATAACCACTATATTGTGGTTACTCTCTTAGAGCCAGATATCCTGGAATGTGAGGTCGGGTGAACCTTAGGAAGCATTATTACAAACAAAGCTAGTGGAAGTGATGGAATTCCAGCTGAGGTATTTCAAATCCTAGAAGATGATGCTGTTAAAGTGCTGCATTCAATGTGTCAGCAAATTTGGAAAACTCGGCAGTGGCCACAGGACTGGAAAAGGTCAGTTTTCATTCCAGTCCCAAAGAAAGGCAATGCCTTAGAATGTTCAAGCTATCACACAATTGCTAGCAAGGTGATGCTCAAAATCCTTCAAGCTCAGCTTCTGCAGCTCATGAACCAAGAACTCCCAGATGTACGAGCAAAGAGACAGAGGAACCAGAAATCAAGTTGTCAACATTCATTGGATCATGGAGATCACAAAGGAGTTCCAGAAAAACTGTACTTCTGTTTCACTGATTACAGCAAAGACTTTGACTGTATGGATCACACCAAACTGTGGAAAATTCTTAAAGAGATGGGAATACCAGACCACCTTAACTGTCTCCTCAGAAACCTGTATGCAGGTGTCAAGAAGCAACAGTTAGAACCAGACATGGAGCAACTGACTGGTTCAAAGTTGGGAAAGGAGTATGTCAAGGCTGTATATTGTTACCCTGCTTATTTAACTTATATGCAGAGTACATCATGTGAAATGCTGGGCTGGATGAATCACAAGCTGGAATCAAGATTGCCAGGAGAAATACCAAAACCTCAGATATGCAGATGGTATCAGTCTAATGGCGAAAGTAAAGAGGAACTAAAGATCCTCTTGATGAGAACGAAAGAGGAGAGTGAAAAAGCTGGCTTGAAACTCAGCATTCAGAAAACTAAGATCATGGCATCTGGTTCCATCACTTTACGGTAAATAGAAGTCGAAAAAGTAGAAGCAAGACAGATTTTATTTTCTTAAGCTACAAAATCATTGTGGATGGTGACTGCAGACATGAAATTAAAAGACACTTGCTCCTTGGAAGGAAATCTATGACCAACATAGACAGCATATTAAAAAGCAGAGACATCACTTTGCTGACAAAGATCTGTATAATCAAAGCTATAGTTTTTGTAGTAGTCACGCATGGATACGAGAGTTTAACCATAAAGAAAGCTGAGCGCCAAAGAATTGATACTTTCAAATTGTGGTGCTAGAGAAGACTCTTGAGAGTCCCTTGGACAGCAAACAGATCAAACCAATCAATCCTAAAAGAAGTTAACTCTGAATACTCATTGGTAGGACTGATGCTAAAGCTGAAGATCTAATACTTTGGCCACCTGATGTTAAGAGCTGACTCACTGGAGAAGACTCTAATGCTGGGAAAGATTTAAGGCAACAGGAGAAGAAAGCAGCAGAGAATGAGATGGTTAGATAGCATCACCAACCCAATGGACATAATTTGAGCAAACTCTGGGAAATAGTGAAGGAGAGAGGAGCCTGGTGGGCTACAGTCCATGGGGTCACAAAGAGTCAGACACGACTTAATGACTGAACAACAACATTACTGATTCAATTTACTATACACCAGAAACTAACACAACACTGTAAATCAATTATACTCCAATGAAAAAGATTTTAATCATTGCAAGTTAAAATTTTTTAAAGATTAAAATAATTGGAAACATCACAAAACTTAAAAACGTACTCTGATTTATTCACTGCTTGAAACACCTCTGCCATCCTTCTTTGCTTATGTTCTTTTCGCTTCATGCTGTTTTATCATCTCTTCAAATGACAGCAGTGTTTGTAATCTTCTCTGATGAGACTGGCTCTGAGTGTGGTTGATAGAAATTTTTTTTTCAGTATTGACAGTTTAGAAAAAGCTTCATGTTTTGTTACCGATGGTGTTGTATGACTATTGAGTATTGTCATGCAAATTGGGAAGGTGTCTTTCAAGTTCTTGCATGCATGAGCGATAATATTTGGAAGAAATTACAGACAGGTTCTGGCTGCATAACATTTCAAACCCTGTTTCCCTTCCACAACCCACATATTTCTGGGGCTGGATACCTGACAGCACAGTCATGTTGCAAGTCAGCAAAATCTGTTAGCAATAGCTTACCTACTCATGGGAGTGACAGTGCAGCTTGTAAATATATTTTCTACCCAAATTAAATAAATCCCCACCTCAGCTCTCCTGTGGTTGAATCAAGGCCTGTAGCCACTCTAAAGCCCCGTCACCTGAGCATGCTTGACAGAGGAAAACTGGTGCAGAAAAAGATGAGTGTTTTAGCCTTTTGTGGTTAAATTGTGTTACTTTGCAAATTTTACAGAAACCTCTGATCACGCACTGCTAGGACCCTCCCTTGGGGAGGGAGTGACCCTTGGGGGCACTTCTGGGTGCAGGAGATGAGTTCAGAGGCTGCTGAAGTAGCCAAGGAACGAGATGATGGCACGGGCAGCAGGGAGTGGAGAGACAGCAATTGATCTGAAAAATATTTGGGAGGTAAAATTGGTGACAAAGGGAAGTGAGAGTGTTAGTGGCTCAGTCATGTCCAACTCTTTGCAAACTCATAGACTGTAGCCCACCAGGCTCCTCTGCTCTTGGGATTCTCCAGGCAAGAATAGTGGAGTGAGTTGCCATTCCCTTCTCCAGGGGATCTTCCTGACCCAGGGATCAAACCTGGGTCTCCTGCACTGCAGGCAGATTCTTTACCATCTGAGCCACTAGGGAAGCCCCAACTGGTAGGATTTAGCAACTGGCTGGATGCAGGTGTGAGGAAGAATGAGGAGTCATTGATTGGCCCATGTTACAGCGTTAGCTGGATAACTGGATGGGTGTTGGGGTTAGCAATAAGACAGAGAGCTGCAAGGAAAACACGGCGGGAAGTGGGGTGGGGGAGAGAAGTCAGTTATGCTCAGGATGCCTCTGGGGACAACTGGAGGAGGTCTGGCAGGCAACTCACTTAAGAGTGGAAAGTTCCAGGAAGAAGTCGTTAGGACAGACAGGGATTCCGCGGTCATTGTGGAGGCGGAGGAGAAAGGCTGAGATTGCAGACGGGGAGCTGATCAAGAAGGGCAGTGGGCCAAGCAAAGGACGAATCCAGAGGATCCCAGGTGTTTTAACCAGTGGCCACCATAAGATGAACTCATGAAGGAGACCAGATCTTCAGAAATTTATGTGATTCAATAGCTTATGATAGATTGCAGCATAACCTGTAGTTGTCTTTCCCCTCATTCTCTGTGTTGATATTTTAGGTATAGGAAGAGAAAAAAGAACAACTTCAAAAATGGGCTCTTTCTTAGGAGACATCGTAGATGTTCAGCTAGCTGGTTTGTTGGATGGTGTTCAGAATATTTGTTTGCATGGGGGAAAAGAAATGGGATCATAAATATCCCTATATACATCTCTTCCTGCCTCTTTCCTTCACCAAAGACTTAAAAAGTTGAATGGGTCTCTTCTTTAGTCCATCTCAAGACTAAGCTGGGCGGAGATGGACACTCTCTTTCACTGACGTGGACTCCCACAGATGGGAATTTCCCAGAGGGCTGCACCAGCCTGTGCTCAGTGGTGAAGGCTCCAGGCAGCCCTCCAGGCAGCACAGGACTCTTTTAAGGCATGACAGTGCTCTCGATATTTGCATTTTTAAAGCTATTCTCTTTGCTGTGGGTAAAACTCAACCAACTTGGTTAACACTTTGACCTCGAGGATGAACCGTAAGACTGTAGACTAAGCGCCCTCCTACTCATTACCAATTCCTGAGAGGGGCAGTGGTGAGTTTATTTTTGTATGCTTTTGAATGAGAGGTTTGTTCCAGTTCTTAATAGGGGTTCTGTCAAAGATGAGTCCAGCTGACTTTTTGAAGATGGGTTATTTGTAGAAATTAATCAGGCTGCACTTGATGACCTTGATGACTGGAGTGGCTCTTGGAATTCCTTGAGGGTGGCATTGGGGCTGGGTGGAGACGGGGCATGGGAGAATGGCCAACATGATTTTCAGTATTTCAGAAGCTTAATGACATTTGAACCATGACCCAGGACCAGTCTCTTAATGATCCATGGTGCTAGTGGAAACACAGTGTTTATGTCAGATAATTAAGGATGACAATGTCAATATTGCTTAATGAACGTTAGTCTTTTTAAAAACATTTATTGAGGCACAGTTGATTGACAGTGTTGTCTTAATTTCTGCTGTACAACAAAGTGACTCAGTTATACATATAGATACATTCTTTTTCATATTCGTTTTCATTATGGTTTATTGGAAGGTACTGATTATAGTTCCCAGTGGTACACAGTAGGACTTGTTGTTTATCCATTCTACATATCCAGTCTGCATCTGCTAATCCAAATAGATAGTCTTTTAAAGCATCACCTAAACTCCTGTGGCATTAGTCCATCCATTTCCTGCATACCTGGCTTTTTTAGTCTGTCTTCCGAAGTGATTTCTCTGAAACACTGATCTGGTCAGGATGCCTTCCATGACTCCTCTCCTATTTTCATCAAGCCTCATCTTTCAATTCTCCCTTTTATTTAAACCATTTTAAAAAAATAAAGTATAATTTACAATGCTGTGTTAGGCTCAGATGATTCAGTTCGTTTCCACTCTTTTTCAGATTCCTTTCCTATGTTACAGGTATTGAATATAGTTCCCTGTTCTATGCAGGTCTCCCTTTCTTGTACATGACTGTCTAGCCTTAAGATAAAGGCACAGAAAATTCCTCAAGTTCTACAGGAGGTGCTGCTTCTACCCCCTGGCCTCTGCACGGAGTAGCCCCTCGTTTATCCATCTGGGAAATGAGGACATGCCTCATTACCTTCTCTGGGGAGTCATCTTTGAGTCATCTCTCTGCAGATTTAGTCACACTTTGCTTTCTGCCACTATGTTACACTGTGGAATCTTGAATACACAACTTCTCCTAGTGTTAATATAACTTGTTTATACACACTGTCAGTCTAGACTTGGGGCTGTTATTATCCTTAGTACCAAGCACCGGACCCGACTCAAAGTACTTTCTATTCATTTTTTTTTCTGTGCCACGTGGCTTGCCAGATCTTAGTTTCCTGACCAGGAATTGAACCTGGCCCCATCGGTAAAAGTGCAGAGTCCTAAACACTGGACTACCAGTGGATTCCGCAATTACTTTCTTAATAAGAGTTTACTAGATCAATGAACGAAAACGTTAGAGATCTTGGGGAGAGTCATAGTTGGTCACCGTTGTATCTGTTGGATTCTGCTAGGAAAAGAGCAGCTTCCCACGTTGAGTTTGTCCCTCTAAATAAGTAGGATAAGAAGCAATATTTATGACAAGTCTGAAAACTATGATTAAAGTACAAATTACTATGGAGACATAAAGGTTCAGAAGTTTATTTTGCTATGTTTGTCTCTTTCTTTTCTGACTCATTGGTTACTTGGACAGAAGGTTAGAATTTTGCTATATGATAATCAGTGGAAACTCACTATAATAATTTTTTTAAAGGTTGTGGCAGATGTGATAGACAGATGGAGGCTTAATATGGAGAATATAATGAGCTCATCCTACTGATTTAAAAAATCAAGATCCAAATAGATAACTGGGTAAAAGACATACACAAGTATAGACCTCTAGTGAAAACTTTGGCACCCTTTATATTAAGAATCATATAAAATGCTTATATCATTTGACCTAATGACCCCTCACTTGACTGGAGGAAGAAATGGCAACCCAGTCCAGTATTCTTGCCTGGAGAATCCCATGGACGGAGGAGCCTGACAGGCTACAGTCCCTGGAGTCACAAACAGTCAGACGTGACTGAAGCAGCTTCACATGCACGCCCTTTACTTGGAACTTTCTTTTAAAAATTCTGAACATGGAGAATATTATAGACAAGAAGTTGTTCATTGCAATATTATTTATAGTATCAAAAACTGGAAATAATTAGAGTCCCTTGGACTGCAAGGAGATCCAACCAGTCCATTCTGAAGGAGATCAGCCCTGGGATTTCTTTGGGAGGAATGATGCTAAAGCTGAAACTCCAATACTTTGGCCACCTCATGCGAAGAGTTGACTCATTGGAAAAAGACTCTGGTGCTGGGAGGGATTGGGGGCAGGAGGCGAAGGGGATGACAGAGGATGAGATAGCTGGATGGCATCACTGACTTGATGGACGTGAGTCTGAGTGAACTCTGGGAGTTGGTGATGGACAGGGAGGCCTGGTGTGCTGCGATTCATGGGGTCGCAAAGAGTCGGACATGACTGAGCGACTGAACTGAACTGAACTGAATATTGAAAAGCGATGGTTATATAACTTCTGTTATATCTGTTCGAATATAATATGCAAGTAAGTAAAATTGTTGTTACTATCTGGTCCATGCCAAAAGTGCTTTTGGTAAGTGGCAGGAGTAAATTATAAAATTATCTCGTTTTTATGTGTGCATAAATAAAGGGGGTATAGGAGGAAAACTACGAGAGAGAGATGGTTTTGGGGCGTGGGGAGGATAGTTTCTACTGTATTATTGTTCAGCAAAAAAGGAGGCTAGATGGAGTTGTAGATGGGACTTACCTGGTGGTCCAGTGGCTAAGACTCAGAGCTCCCAATGCAAGGAGCCTGGGTTCGATCTCTGGCCAGGGAGTTAGTTCCCACATGTTGCAACTAAAGGTTCTGCAAGCCTCAACAAAGATTCTTGAGTGTCACCACTAAGACCTAGCACCGCCAAAAAAATAAATAAATAAAAATAGTGAAAGCAAAAAAGACAGCCAGAGGAACAGCACTAATCTTGGAGTCAAAGTCCCAGCTCCCTCCCTTGCCCCTTTCCAAAATCTTGAGCAGGTTCCTCAGTTTCATCTCTAAAGAGGAAATATGATCACAAGCTATGAGGGCCTATCTAAGGAGTAAATAAGATGACAGAACTGGCACATTAAGGTTAGCTGAGTGTAGGCTGAATAAAGTGTCTGTGCAGTTACTTTTTCATCCAGTGTGGTAGAGAGGCTGCAGTCCTGGCCACACCTTGACTTTAGAAATTAGGTGGGCCGTGGCCCCTACCACACACAAGTAAATAGGGGATCTCAGACTGCTGTCAGGCCACCTCTGTGGGTCTGTGCTGACTGTGTTATCGGCCAGAATGTTGGGGGAGAATGCGGTATGTCACCTGGCAAAAGAGAAAGAATGTGATCTAGACTTCAGGCAAAGCTGGGAAGAGAGACCTTGCATCTTGCTCTAAGGTCAGGAGTCACTCTGGCCTCATTTGTGTTACTGTGAGTCATAAAGTTCACTGTAACATGATCTTTTAAATGTCACAGAAACATAGACTTACAGAATATTAGAAATACCAAGGGCTCCCAGCTCCAGATGGCTGCCTGTCTACATATCTATCTCTTCTTCCTTCCAAAATGTGACTAATGACACACACACACAAAAATAGATTTTTTTTTTTAAATGAAAGCAACAAGAAGGGAGCTGTCCATGCATGAGAGATTTCAGCAGATTTCTGGGAAACAAAAATAGATGGAGCCGTGGTGACTGAAGAAGTAAGATAAGGAAATCTAGATTCCCAGTGAGCATGGAAGAGGGTTATAGGAACAGGGAACAGGGAGTAGACTGATCTTAAAGAACCAAGAAGAGCTGGGGTCTTGGAAATGCAAGTAAGACAAAGGATGGAAATGAAAGCTGAAAATGGAAGATCTGGATGGCCCAGTGGTTAAGATTCTGCACTCCTTATGCAGGGAGTGGGTGTTCCATCCCTAGTCAGGGAACAAAGATCCAAGATCCCACATACCATGTATCATGGCCAAAAGATTTTTAAAAATCAAGGGTGGCAGAGTAGGAAGGCTGATGAAGCTCTACGTTATTTCCTGTCAGATCCTTCACTCCACTTTCTAATAAACTGTCCATCAGGGAAGCATTTCTACCAGGCAGAAAATTGGAAGATTAAAAAAAAGAAGTGCATAGCCCCAGAGCAAAGACCCACATATTATGTCTGATTCCTGCGAAGTCATCCTAAAACAAAGCTCCCCACTGCACAAGCCTGGCTCCTGTACGCATAACAGGACTGGCCCATAGAAGCTGAGTGTGCAAATGCGAGTGCATTCATCTGCATTACCATTAAATGTGAATAGACAACTAAGGATGATGGCCAGATGTTTGTGCAAACCCAGAAAAACTGCAACCAGGAGGAGGAAGACCAAGATGAAATAAACAGGAAAATAACCCTAAAGGCAACAGAGAATCCACAGGACAAAGCACACCTTCTCAAATTTATATCCTTCAGAGATATTTGAGAAGATATTGCATCGATAAAATAAGAACAGAATACTTTGATAAAGGAGATCAAGAAAAAGTTATTGGAAAATTTAAAAAATATCCTAGAAATTAGGGTGAGAAGACAGATGGAAACAGGAGGAAAAGATGAGACACATAGAAGAATAATCGGGGAGGTGCAGGTTACTTATAAGGAAGGGGAGAAATGGAGAAAAAGAAAGCATCAAAGAAATAATACAGAACTTTCTCCAAAATAAAAAAAAAGACTATCACAATGAACATAAAAACTGTGTGTGTCTTTTATGCATCTTTACAAAAATTTAGGATATTGGGAATAAATAACCTACAAGCTTCCAGAGAGAAAAAGCTGGTCACCTTTTTCAGGAATGTGCTTGGCATGAGCCACAGCAGGTAACAGAGGACACTGAACAGCACCCTGGTCATTCTGAGGGAAGATGATTTTTTAGAAAAATATTTATTTGGCTGCATTGGGTCTTAGCTGCAGCATGCAAACTCTTAGTTGAGGCATGTGGGATCTAGTTCCCTGGCCAGGGATTGAACCCGGGGCCCCTGCATTGGGAGTCTTAGCCTCTGAACCACCAGGGAAGTCCTGAAGATGATTTTCAACATAGAATTCTATACCTATCCAAATTGCTAACTAAATATGACATACTCAGACATTCAAAGGTTCAGGAAGTTTCCCTCCCATGTACCAGCTCTTCGGAAGTTACTTGAGATTGCTCTAGTGAATGAGGAAGTCATGAGATTCCAGAAACAGGAGGGAAAAGCCAGAATAATGATAGAGCCTGGGGATTTTCCTGGTGGTCCAGCAGTTAAGACTCCACACTCCCGATGCAGGGAGCAAGAGTTTGATCCCTGGTCAGGGAATGACGATCCCACGAGGGGTGCAGCGGGGCCATAAATAAATGAAGTATGAAAGTTTTTCTAAAATAATCATGGACTCTCAACCCTTGGAGCAGAAGACTGAGGATCCCAGTAGGAGGATTTCTAGGAGAGAAAAGAGTGTTGGAAGAAACTTGATACCGTCTTTGGAAATTTGGAACCATCTAAGCACCGTGTGAACCGAACAGCAGAGAGGAAAAAAGAAAGGCAATTAGAAACCCCAGGGAAGAGAAAAGAAAAATAATGTCTGCAAGGAGAGAGAATACCTGCCATTTAGCTGTGCAGAGAGCAGTATTTATATAATTGTAATAATGTGAGCACTGGTGATTAATTTTAATATAAGGTCAATGTACACTTGAAGGGAGGACTTGTGACTAACAGGATAGACCTTTAACCTTGACATTTAAAAAGCACAGCTGATGGTTTGGAGATGGAAGTGGAGAGGAGAGCTAAAGGGAAGGATGCAGACAGCCTTATCTTTAAATGTGTGGAGACAACAGATAATGTCCTAGTCGGTAAGAACTAAGAAATAAAGGTATAGGGTATTATTTAAAGCTACAAAGATAACCAGTAGAGAAAAATGGTGACATAACCATATTGGCAAGAAAGGGTGATATTTGAAGAGTTACAACTGAGCTAAATCCCATGTATTAAGGAAATAAATGATCATGCTTTAAGTTGCTCAAACAAGAAGTAGCAGATAAATTTAGAGACTAACAGAAGCAAAAATCGAAACACTGAAATGATTTTAAAATGGTTTCCTCTGAAGAACAGAACTAAAAGAATATTGCAGGAAACCACTGCTTTTTACTATGCTTTTGTAAATTACTTTTAAAAAGGGAAGCTGAGAGGCGGCGGTGGGGTGGTGACTGACAGATCATAATACAACCTATTAATACTTGGAGATTCCAGATGGACATCGACTTTTTTTAAGACCTGGGAATTACACCCGTATCTTCTGACATTAATATAAATTGTGTGTGTATGTATTTAATAAGGTTTTGTTTTTATTTAAAAATAATTTCAAACTTAGAGAAATGTTTCAAGAATAAGAACAGTAGGACAAACACGTGTGTATTCCACACCCAGATTCACTGGGTTTCACTACATCTGTGTCACCCTCTGCCCCTCGCCGAGCCCGTATGCTCTGTAAACCTGTGGAGGGTTTTAGACATCAAGACTCTTGACCCCTACATACTTCAGTGTATGTTGTTTAAGAATAGGCAAGCATATGCTCTTATATAACCACAGCAGATTTAACATTGACACAAACCTTTAATCTACTTGTAAGACTTAACTTGCAGACAGCATCGTTTCCTACTATAGACCTGTCCCTCCCTTCAGAGTCCGTTTTGCCGTGTGCCTTTCTTTTCCTCCCCACTCGTCACTTTCATCCTCTGTACTTGCTTTTGCTCTTCTGTTTCACCCCATTCCTAATTTCAGGTCTCAGTTTTGGTTGTTGTTTTTAAAAATAATCTTTTCTGTTTTTGGCTGTGCTGGGTCCTCTTTGCTGCAGGGCTTTTCTCTAGAGCAGGGCCGACTCTGCAGCTGCGGTACGGGCTTCTCTTGCGGAGCACTTGTTCTAGGGAGCATGGTCCCCGGTAGCTGTGGCTCCTGGGCTCCAGAGCACTGGCTCACTAGTTGGGGTGCATGGGCTTGTCTGCTTTGCAACAGGTAGGACCCTCCCAGATCAGGGATCCAACCCACTGTCTGCTGCATTGGCAGGCAGATTCCTTACCACTGGACCACGAGGGAAGCCCCTGTTGTCATCGTTTTTAATGGTAGCATTTAAAAATTTTGTTTTTGGTGTATAGTTGATTTCTCCTGGCAATCTTGATTCCGGCTTTTGCTTCATCCAAGCCTGCGTTTCTCATGATGTACTCTGCATATAATTAAATAAGCAGGGTGACAATATACAGCCTTAACGAACTCCTTTTCCTATTTGGAACCAGTCTGTTGTTCCATGTCCAGTTCTAACTGTTGCTTCCTGACCTGCATACGGATTTCGCAGGTCAGGTGGTCTGGTATTCCCATCTCTTTCAGAATTTTCCACAGTTTGTTGTGATCCACACAGTCAAAAGCTTTGGCATAGTCAATAAAGCAGAAGTAGTTGTTTTTCTGGAACTCACTTGCTTTTTTGATGCTCCAACGGATGTTGGCAATTTGAGCTCTGGTTCCTCTGCCTTTTCTAAATCCAGCCTGAACATCTGCAAGTTCACAGTTCACGTACTGTTGAAGCCTGGCTTGGAAAATTTTGAGCATTACTTTGCTTAGCATGTGAGATGAGTGCAATTGTGTGGTAGTTTGAACATTCTTTGGCATTGCCTTTCTTTGGGACTGGAATGAAAACTGACCTTTTCCCATCCCTGTGGCCACTGCTGAGTTTTCCAAATTTGTTGGCATATTGAGTGCAGCACTTTCACAGCATCATCTTTTAGGATTTGAAATAGCTCAACCGGAATTCCATCACCTCTGCTAGCTTTGTTTGTAGTGATGCTTCCTAAGGCCCACTTGACTTCACATTCCAGGATGTGACACCACCCTTATGGCAGAAATTGAAGAACTAAAGAGCCTCTTGATGAAAGAGGAGAGTGAAAGTGCTGACTTAAAACTCAGCATTCAGAAAACTAAGATCATGGCATCTGCTCCCATCACTTCATGGCAAACAGATGGAGAAACAATGAAAACAGTGACAGACTTTATTTTGGGGGGGCTGCAAAATCACTGCAGATGGTGACTGCAACCATGAAATTAAAAGACGCTTGCTCCTTGGAAGAAAAGTTATGACCAACTTAGCATATTAAAAGGCAAAGATATTACTTTGCCAATAAAGGTCTATCTAGTCAAAGTTATGGTTTTTCCAGTAGTCATGTATGGATGTGAGAATTGGACCATAAAGAAAGCTGAGCGCCAAGAATTGATGCTTTTGAACTGTGGTGTTAGAGAAGACTTGAGAGTCCCTTGGACTGAAAGGAGATCCAACCAGTCCATCTTAAAAGGAAATTAGTCCAGAATATTCATTGGACGGACTGATGCTGAAGCTGAAACTCCAATACTTTGGCCATCTGATGCAAAAAACTGACTCATTAGAAAAGACCCTGATTCTAGGAAAGATTGAAGACGGGAGCAGAGGGGACGACAGAGGATGAGATGGTTGGATGGCATCACTGACTCAATGGACATGAGTTTGAGTAACCTCCAGGAGTTGGTGATGGACAGGGAGGCCTGGCATGCTGCGGTCCATGGGGTTGTAAAGAATCGGCCACGACTGAGCGGCTGAACTGAACTGATAGCTGATTTACAATGTTGTGTTAGTCTACTTGTTTCCACTTTCTGTTTTCAGGTGTTTTGTTCTATAATTATTTGAATGATTCCTGGAGCTTAAAGCACAGACATACACAGACGTGTGCTTAGAATTCTGTTTTGGAGGGAGTTTTTGGTTCCTTTGCCTTTCCAAAAATCATTGGCACTGTTTGAATCTTTGATCATTCTTTTGAAACATGAATTGTAGAGATGTGTTTCTGAGAGTTTAACAGCCGTTTTTCTTTTCTTTTTTCCACTGTGGTTTATAGTTTGCGAAAGTACCCGAAGGTCCTATCCCCCCATCCACACCAAAGTTTGCATATGGAAAAGTTGCTCTGAAAAAGGTAAGAAAAAAAACTGACAGAAACATTAAGAGTGAGGAAGTGGAATTCAGCAGTCATGAGTCAAAGTGTTACGCCTGGCAATTGGTTCCTTATTTTTTTGTGAACTTGTTTTCTGTGAGACTGATGGGGTGGGTGATGTTTCTGGGAAAATGGGGACACAGGCCATGAGATACTGTGTGATGTTGACAGGGTGAGCGCATCAGGCGTGAGCGGGCATTCTTAGATCATTTTGTTTCCATTATCGGTGTCAAAACCAGCGTTAGGAGCCCTTGTGGGAATAACATGTAACTTACTGTGATGGCTAGTGACATCCGTTTCTATAATTCTCCTTTTCTAAAAGCAGTTCTCAAAAGCCACGAACATTAACTCTAAATTATACACTGCCCTCCATCTCAAAATCATGTCTTCAGGAAAAAAGGAAAAATCATGTCCTCATGGCTTGTGGCTTGTACGGTAATTGGGACATCGAGTGGGAAAGCCAGAAACGAATCATAAATTTTAGCGAAGAGCTTTTTCTTCTAGGGAAAGAGAAAAAGAGAAGAGGCTTCATTTGATAGGAGTGACGTAAGCCCAAGGCAATTTGTTTTGACCATCTTCAGGTTTTCCCCTCTGATAATCCCTAACTCCTACCTGGGTTAAGTAACAAGAAAAAAAAAAAAAAAAGTTACACATTTCTTAAGAATCTTGATATGCTAAAATAGCATCATAAGTTTTTATCTTTAAGCAAAATGCCAAACATGATTGTATAATGTTTCCATCGTGAAGCCCTTTGAAGTTTGGTTGAGCTCTTGTAACATTTTCCACCTAGTGTCGGATATGTGTGTTACATTCTACAAAGAATGTGGTTTCTCTGCCTGATAGGAATCTTGCTTTAGATTAATCAGACTTTAATCACATTTGTAAAGGGAGTACCTTCTACTTTTTCATTGCTACTGCTACTTAAGGAAAAGTTTGGTTTGCGTCTTTTTAAGCTGTGAAAAGTTCATTTTTATGCAACAGAAAATAACTGCAAACGTTTTCAACAATATTGCTAACCTTAGTACCAAAGCACATTCTGTTTACCAGGAAGGAGAACTGTGAAACCAGAAACTAAATACAGGATTGAAGACAGCAAATGGACATAAAACTGTGTAAAGTTTGGGAGTTCCCTGGTGCTTTCAACACGGGGGCCCAAGGGGGGACCTACATCCTACATGCTGCAACTAAGACCCAGTGCAGCCAAATAAATGAATAATTAATGTTTTAAAATACTGAATGAAGTTTATGTAGGTCCTATTTATATAGGATAAAAGCTTTGACCATGAGCTCCTTAGTTGTCCAAGTAGGAAAGCACTCACTTAGCTGAATTGATGGGATTGTACCTAACAGATTTTTTTTTCTTCCATGCTACCTATCAGTGAGGTAGCTCTAAAAAGCATTTATAAAATTCCTAACCAGTTTCATGCTGGGAAAAGCCCTGGGTTTGAAGCCAAAGCTAACTGCAAATCCCGTCTGGGCCGTGACTCAAGTGAAATCCTGAGCCCCCAGTTCCTCCCTCTTCCCTAACAAGGGACAGTATTGCCTTCCTTGCCGGCTTTTGTGAGGACTCAGTGAGGTGTGTGGGTAAAGGGAGGTATCGCCTAGAGTTTGGTGAGGCACCCAGGGTGGTTTTGTGCATCAGAGTAAACATCACGGGCTATAAGGAAACACAGTCATTTAGGCTGAATATAAAAAGTGTTACTTGGGTGTCTGTTATGTGCTGGACATTGGAAGTGAGCACAGTACAGACCTTGCTCTTAAGAAGCTGACTGTCCACAAGGAGTGCAGTGGGGTCAACAATTGCAAGGTAACCCAGGCATGGGGAACGTGCTGCTTGACAAGCTCAGAGGAGGGCACAGCTGGGGCTGCTTCACTCGGAGGTGGTGAGGAGGTTTCACAGAACCTTGGTTTTCATGCATTTTACGGGCCTTTTCGATACAGGAGGTTGTGATTGTGAATAGGTGTGTTTAAAACTCTTTACAATATCATCTGTTATTTTTCACCCAGAGTTAGGGACTGGATAGAATTGATTGAAGGTGACTGTGGGACAGCCCTGAGTGGAATTCAAACCATTTCATTTTATTTAGGGGTTTGGTCAAATCCGCTATCTCTGGTGATGACGTTATTTCTACTGTGATTAAGTGAGGGGTGACAGTGAGTGAATGCTGCTTTTGTTTCCTTCCAGTTAAAGACAGTGGAGGATGCTCTCAACATTCTGTGTCCCTCTGGACCCATAAAAAGTGTTTATCCCTTGACGTTTATCGATGTGAAACAGGTAGAGCTTCAGAGGTAATGCTTTACCTTTTTTCTACCCTAAAAATATGTGCTTTCTACACTACCTGTTCTGAACACAGGGACCAAAATGGTAAGCAGATACATCAGACCCCATGTAAAATCACCTCGGATCTCCAGGCTCTAGCTCTGTGGCTGACCTTTCCTGTTCTCCCCACCCCCATTTCTTATCACATAGGTAATAACCTGCTTTAGCGTAATTCTGTGCAGGTTATACATTGAGTATATGTCTGATATAATTAATCTAATTAGGTATCAGAGTAAAACTACTGTTTTATTACTCAAAAAAAGACAGTTATTGGTTCTTAGTTCCAAGATATAGGGACTGTGTTCTTAATAGATTAGGTTATTAGAGATTCTTTTTCCTGCCTTTGCAGAGAAAAAGAATAGAGTACATGGAGGGGGGGGGCGGGGGAGGGTGTGTGTGTGTGTGTGTGTGTGTGTGTGTGTGTGTGTATGTGTGTGTTTAACCTCCAGGCACAGCTCCATCTTTATTGTAAAATTTTCCCAACTTTTTATGTTAGAAAACTTCAAGAATAGTACAACACCCATAGAGCTTTAACCTAGATCCATCAAGTGTTAACAGCTGCTTCATTTGCGTTCTCTGTGTATAGGGTTCAGAGTCAGCTGCTTTTTGGTTTTTTTTAAGCATTTGAGGTAGTTGTCAACATCATGACACTTCCACTCTGAAATATTAGAGCGTATATTTTTAAGAAGGACATTATCTTACATGATCACAAATAATGATCACCCTTAAGAAATCTAGCATGGATACAGTCCTATTGCCTAATACACATTCTACGATCAGGTATCCCAGTTTATTCCAGTAATGTCCTTTACAGCTTATTGCTTTTCAGTCCAGTTGCCAGTCCACGGTCACACATTGCACTTAGTCTGTTTTCATCTGAAACAGTTCCTGAGTCTGCTCTTCCTCTCTCTGTTGTGACATGGTCATGTCTGAAGAGTTCAGACAGTTCCTGAGTTTTGTAGACCACGCCTCACCGGTGAGGTTCAGTGAGACCTCTTTGGCACACACACGACAGCACGGCCTGTTCGTCTCAGGGTACCGTAGTAGGATCGCTCGGTGTCTGCTCTGTGTGTGTTTGATCACTTAGTTAAGATCTCAGCTCTGGTTTTTGAAATGGAAAATTATCTAGGGGCTCCTTTCTGACTTTCTGAGGAGATCACCTTCTGGAGGATGATATAACAGCACATTTGATCTTGCTTTAGCTTATTTTGCTTCCAGTTACTATTGTTATGTTTGTGATTTCACCCCAGCAATACTGCTTTGTGATAAATAAAAATGATTAATTAAGCTCCCCCTCACTTTTTTATTGGAGAAGGAAATGGGAACCCACTCCAGTGTTCTTGCCTGGAGAATCCCAGGGACAGGGGAGCCTGGTGGGCTGTCGTCTCTGGGGTCGCACAGAGTCGGACACGACTGAAGCGACTTAGCAGCAGCAGCAGCAGCAGCAGCGTTCTTACTCTGGTTCTAACACACACTGGTTGTACATCCATGTCTCCATCTATCTGTCCTCTCCACCGAGTAGGGTCGGAGCACATCAGATAAGACACAGCTCAGAGCACTGGGAACCTGGGAAGTGAATCCCAGGTTAGTGTCCTTGCTTTTTCTCAGCCCCTTTCTGCTCTCACCTTTAGGCCAAGGCAGTGGTCTCAGATCAGGTATGGCTCCTGGGCCCTGACTGCTTCAGATCTGGGATAGGCCATAGAAGATTTACTTCCAGCAAACCTCTCGGCGGGCACAGCTGTAGGGAGTGGGGTGCAGCTTTGGTACCCCTGCAGCTGCCTCCCCATCCGCATCCTGAAGTCCTCTACTTTGCCATTGCAGGAAGTATCTCACCTTCTGCTCCCCTCCTGGAAACCCCTAGTCTCTGAGCTAGGACTCACCACTCTGTTCCATTCAAAAGAAAAAAAGAAACAAGAGATGGAGATTTGGGGGTCTGGAAGGGAGGCATCCTTGTGCTTGAAGGCTTGGGTGATGACAGTGGTGTTTCTTGAGTTCAGCACTTTCCTGCAACACAGGAACATGGGCTAGCGTTTTCCTTCGCTCCCACATATCACCCCTCCCCTTTGCTGGGCTGTACTTTCTTGCATTCAGGGCTGAGGAGTGGGAAACTGTTTTTCCTGCTGGGTTTCCATTTGGATTCTCCTGTATGACTTGATTTGTCCAGCTCTCCCAGCTAATGACCATTCAGGAAGCCATTCACCCAGGCTGGTGTTGGGGGCTTCCTTTTCGACCAGGGATCCCAGCATCTCAAAGTACTGAGAAACTGAGACACATTGAGAGGCACATTTCACCCCCACCTCCATCTGTCTCTCGCCGCCTGTTTCCCCCTCGCCTCCACTTGAAACAGTTTCTGATTGACTCTTATTTTGTGTGTTAGAGCAGATTTAGCCGAAGAAGCTGGAGAATGTTTTACGGAGCATTCTGTTGCTGTTTATGTTTTGTTTTTGTTGTCTTGGTTTTGGTTTTCAAGGTAATAGCAGTAACCTTTTGATCTGTGACGGGATCCCCCCAAGTGATTCTGGGCACATCACCTAACACGTTCCAGGGCCTGGTCCCCTCTTGTGGGAGGGGAGGGGATGTTTGACAGAGGCCTCCAGGCTTCCTTGCAGTTTGCTGCTGTGATGATGATTCTGTGATCTGAAAACTGAAGCCAGTTCCCTTCTTTCAGACAGAATATTTGCCGAGGCTGGGGAAGCATTCCTATAGTTTTAGAAACGTTGCTTTCATGCGGATGGAGGGTGACCCAGTTCTAAGGTGAACTGCAAGAGTGATGTCTTTTCTTGCATCCCTCTCTAACCAGTACTTTGGATTTGTGCTGTACCGAACAACGCTCCCTAAAAACTGCAGCGACCCTACACTCCTCTCTTCGCCATCCAGTGGCGTCCACGACCGGGCCTACGTCTCTGTGAACGGGGTAAGAATTCTCTCTGAACTTGTGTGTCTGCACCCACGGGGGAGGAGAGTTGTGGGTTGCACTTGGTAATGATCTCAGAGACAGCAGTAAGCAGTCCGGAAGAGAGATCTTATTCCTTGCCCGGGAACTGGACCTGGGTAGCCTGGAGAAAAGCAGAAATCTTAGCCGCCGGGCTACCCAGGGCTACGGGCAAAGTTCTCCTGGCTCTTTCCCCTGTGTGAACGCAAGAATGTTTCAAGGAGGCAAAACCTGTAAAAACGGGTAGCAAGTTTATCCTTAGAGACACAGCGTAGGAAGAGGGGCAGCACACAGAGAAACAGCATGCTTACCCGCATTCCCTGGCCGCCTAGTGGTCAGGAGTCAGCATTTCACTGCCGGGGCCTGGGTTTGATCCCTGATCCAGGAACTATCTTGCATGCCACACAGCAGGACCAAAATACAAAAAAAATAAAAAAAAATAAAAGACCGAAGCAAGGCGGAAATGCACACCTGGAGAGGACAGCAGGTGTCCTGAGTGAGGAGTGTAGTAAAGAGGTGATTTAAACCCCTTATATAAGACAGTCCTTCTGGGTCTTTGTGTACCTTTGGCCAATTATATCAGTTCTTTTTTCACACTTGACCTGTCCTCGAGCCTTCCTCAACCTGTGTGCGTAACTTTTTGCTAAAATGGATCCCACTGCAGAGGCCTCTGGGTGCATGTCCTCACTTGTCAGGGGGTGGCATGTTGTGACCCCCAAGGAGCCTGCCTGCACGTGTACTGACTCCCTTGACCTCAGGAGCGGTCATCTTATCGCGTCTCTTCAGCAGAGGTCAGCTTCTGCCACTAGCTTTGTCCTTGGAGTGTCTTCAGTTTGACCCCACTTGACAAACGCCAGATGTCCAACCCCAGGGCCCATCTGCCTCCTACCTCAGGAACATGACAGTCAGGGAGACTGCTGCCTTCCCACCCTCAGGCTCCACCCTCCTCGTGATGCTCCTGAGCTGTTCCCCTTGCTGGCTGATGCAGCCTCACCTGCGCTCCATCGGCCGGGGTGTACACCCCCTCATCCATCCGAACTTCCTGGCTACCCCCCTGGTCCAGGGCCATCCCCTCTGACTGACACGGTGTCATTCACGTCTTTTTTACTCCTGGATGGCAGGGTCTGTGTTGTGCACACTAGATGAGTCATTTAACTTAGGGTCTTTGTCCTACATGAGAAGTTATATTCTGAAGGGCTGTTCGTGATAATCAGAGCTAAGAGATACAAAGACTTTGGTTTCATACAAAGTAAACATAATGTTATAGGATTTCCATTCCTCTCATTGCATCAATCATGTGAAATAAACACATGAAAGATGGTTCCTAACCAAGAAAATTTGTTGAGAAAAAAAAATTTTTTAAGGCTTATCTTCCACTGATACTTAAAGGAATAAAAATTTTGTTATTGTAATTAAAATTTCACAACTAAAACAAAAAGAATGAAGTGATTTTAATATATGAAATAGGCAAACAACAAGGTCCTATTCTATAGGACAGGGAACTATATTCAATGGAAATATTGAATATTCTTTTCCTATAATGGAAAATAATATGTAAAATGAAATCACTTTGCTGGACACCTGAAGGTAACACAACATTGTAAATCAACTATGCTTCAAAAACAACACGAAAGGAAAGAAATTAAGGGTCAGAGAAGGGAGGTGATTCACCCAAGGTTACTCAAGAACTATCAGAACCAATTCTCTGCTTCTTCGATTTCTCCACAGCAATCTCCCATGTCTCCCAAACTACTTATTCTTTTTTTTTTTTTTTCCAGATTTTTAAAACTTTTTCTTTTGTATTGGGGTAGAGCCCGTTAACAATGTTGTGGCAGTTTCAGGTGAGAGACAATTTTAAATGAAAATATTTCCATCCCATTGTCATGAGTGGTTTTAATGGCAGCAAATGTCTAAAACACTCTGAGTATGTATACTGATGGCAGTGATTTCTAAAATTCCAATTTGAGGGTTGTTTTAGTGATTTACAGTTTGTTTGTTTTTTTTTAAGAATCTTACATTTTAAAAAGTTAGGAATATGTTGCTACTAAAATACCTGTTATTTCCCCTCATTCAATTATTTCATCTTTGTGGTTAATGCATCATATCAGGTATTTTGAAGTAAAACTACTCCACCTAACTCTCTGATTTTATCTCGTTTGTCTTATTCTGTCCCTCTCCATGCGGTTTAAAACTATTTTTTATTACTGCCTTTTTTTGCTGTGAGCACATGAAGAGATTCCTGTATTAGAAATCTTCCCCTGGAATTTCTGCCTCCATCCCCTCTCTATTAAAAATAGATGCACAGCCTACTCAATACTCTGTAATAACCTATATGGGAAACGAATCTGAAAAAAAATTCACATATTTATATGTATACATATAACTGCACCACTTAGCTGTACGCCTGTAAGGAGCACATTGTAAATCAACTGTACCCCAATATAAAATAAAAGTTAAATTTAAAAAATAAGGGACTTCCCTGGAAGTTCAGTGACTCTGTGATTCCACGGCAAGGAGTGCAGGTTTGATCCCTGGCTGGGGAACTAAGATCTCGTGTGCTTTGCGGCATGGCCAAAAATTAAAAATAAATGAATAACATTTAAAATAATAATAAATACAAAATAAAAAATTAAAATAGACATACAAGAAAATAACCCAGAGCTAAGGAAATCAGCCTCAGCCCTTCCCTGCTGGGAGCTGAGTCTGACAACCGTCCTATGAAGCAAGCAGTGGTTGCAGGAGCCTGGGCATCTGGCTGAGGACTTGGGGCAAAGGAGCCATTAGAACATTTCTGTCTGAAGTCTGGTGACACTTCAATGTAGGAATATGAGTGTGGAACTGACTGAGCAGGCTGCCTCTGCTGACCCTCCCACCCTAGTTAATTCTCATTTGGTATTGAACTCACAGGTTGCCCAGGGAGTCCTTGAACGAGAATCTGTGATCACCCTGAACATAACAGGGAAAGCTGGAGCCACCTTGGACCTCCTGGTGGAGAATATGGGGCGTGTGAACTATGGCCCATATATCAAGGATTTTAAGGTAGGCCCAGCCTCCCTGTTGGGAGTGAGACTCAAAGGTTGACAGAACTGTGCCTAAGTCATTGTGGAAGTTTCCGTAAATCCACTTGAAGACTCTCCTGCATACACTCTTTCCTTCCAGTCTGTTCACGTAGAAGTGATTTTCTGCTTTGGTCGTCTGGGCCTTTGCTGCTGCGCACAGGCTTTCTCTAGTTGGGACAACTCTCTAGTTGCAGTGCGTGAAGTCCATTGTGATGGCTTTTTTTTTTTTTTTAGAGTATAAATTTATTTTAATTGGAGGCTAATTACAATATTGTATTGGTTTTACTGTACATTAACATGAATTCACCGTGGGTGTACACATGTTTCCCATATGAACCCCCCCTCTCACCTCCCTCCCCATCCCATCCCTCAGGGTCATCCCAGTGCACCAGCCCCGAGCACCCTGTATCATGCATCGAACCTGGACTGGCAATTCATTTCACTTATGATATTATATGTTTCAATGCCGTTCTCCCAAATCATCCCACCCTCTCTCTCTCCCACAGAGTCCAAAAGACTGTTCTATACATCTGTGTCTCTTTTGCTGTCTCGCATACAGGGTTATCATTGCAATCTTTCTAAATTCCATATATATGCATTAGTATACTATATTGGTGTTTTTCTTTCTGGCTTACTTCACTCTGTATAATAGGCTCCAGTTTCATCCACCTCATTAGAACTGAGTGATGGCTTCTTTTGTTGGTGGAGCACAGGCTCTAGGGCTTAGGAGCTTCAGTAGTTGCAGCTTCTGGGCTCGAGAGTGCGGGGACTTCAGAAGTTGTGGCTCATGGGCTTAGTTGCTCCGAGGCATGTGGAATCTTCCCAGACCAGGGACTGAACTTGTGTCCCTGGCACTGGCAGGCAGATTCTTATCCACTGTACCACCAGGCAAGTCCACATAGAAGTAATTTTTTAAAGCACACCCCCTTTGCCAAATTTGATGAGTAAACTTACCTGATTTGTTTTGCAGCCTAGAAGTTGGGTTATTTTGAAGATGTGTTTTCCTCTGTAGATGATGATAAAGTTGAGCTTTGCAAACAGAACCCTTGCATCTGAGTTCAGCCATCCTTTAGCAAGAAACAGGAGGAGGAAGCCACTGCACCATGCTTTTCCTTTGCTTAAAAAACTCACCGAGCCTGCAAAAGGCACTCCCATGCCACAGAGCCAGCTTAGCATTTGTTCTGCTCTTTTCTGGGTGGGAAAAACTCTTGAATTTTAGAAAGCCTGTCCCTCCGTGCACTGTTCTCACCTCTCTTGGTCAGTCTGTGCCTAGGCGTCTAGTCCAAGTATGTTTTTCTGATGTACATTTTGAGAGCATTGTTGAGTAAATGTTTGCTATGCTCATCCTCTGTGTGTGCGCTCCATGCGGTGCTTTTTGGGGAAGGCAAGGATGCTGAGATCCAGGCTGCCCCTTGGGTAGCTCTCCATGTGCTAGAGCAGGGAAGGCTGCACCTCTGGAATGATGGCAACACCCACGACAGGACAGGTGTCTGGGGCTATCTCCTGATCCTCCTGGTGGCATCTCAGAAGCAAAGCAGTGACGCTCTTAGAGAACAGTCATGCAGGGGCCACTTTTGTCTCCAGTATAAAAGAAATGTTCCTGTTACCGTCCTGTGGTCAGACTAATTAATGGTCGCCCTGCTTGGCTATCATAGGCCACACTGACCCACAGAGTGACGGGGACTCTTGTGAGGTGTCTGAATCCCCAGGACCCAGCGAAGAGCCTGGCACACAGCTGCGTGGTTAACGCTTATTGAATTACTGATGGGGCCATTGAGACATGGTATTGAGAGGTGTCATAGAACAAATATGGAATCCCACTGGGATGGAAAAGTTCCCCTCCTGAAAGGCTGGGAAGAGGAAGCCAGATGAGCCACGAGCAAAGGCTTCCATGCAGTGTCTGGTGCCATGGACACCCCAAGCCCTTGCCTCCGCTGGACAAATAGAGCAACTTCAGAATGTGAGTCTCAGGCTCCCCATCATTGTCACAGACCCTTCTGTCCTTTTACAGTGGGCCAAGCGTTCCTTTGCATTCTCCCCCACCTCCATTCGCTCTCCCATCCTCGAAACTATTTCCTCTGTTCTGGCCACGTCTCTGAACCACTGAAGACTGGGGATCTGAGGTCGAAAGCTCTGGCCTCAAGCCAGATCTATGTCACTCTGATGGACACACAGTTTGATTTCATGGGCTGTTGGTGTTTCATATCCCAGTTTGCTTTGCCCAGGAATTCAGGGCTGGAGCACAGAGTCACATGAAGCCTCTCTCCACCCCCATTTTTACCACCCCCGCCCCGGCTCATCACTGTTTCTCTTTTACAGGGTCTTGTTTCTAACCTGACCCTTGATTCCCAAATCCTCACCAACTGGGAGATCTTCCCACTGGACATGGAGAACGCAGTACGCAGTCCCCTGGGGACCGAGGGTGGCGGTGACAGGAGCTACCACAATAAAGCCCATGCACACAGCCCCCCCACCTACGCACTCCCGACCTTTTATGTGGGCAACTTCACTATTCCCAGCGGGATCGCAGACTTGCCTCAGGACACCTTCATCCAGTTTCCCGGATGGACCAAGGTATGTGTCTTCATGGACAGTATTTGCGTTTAGGCCTCAGGTGTTGTCTTTTCTGTGTCTGATACAGCATCAAAAAGACTGCTAATGGTGTGCTGCGTGAGACTCAGGGGAGTGGAGGGTTTTCTGTGGAAGTTTATCCATTTCTCAGGAGCAGGGCCATAGCAGATCTTCAAAGATGCTATGGTCAGCCTGAAGGTACGCCATCTAGCCCATTTTCATTGACAACTTGCTTTAGCAACTTCCTCCTTCCCCTAAGAAAAACCATAGCTTCTTTGAAAACTGACTAGGAATAGCATTTCTTGTTTATACTGAAGAAAATCTGGCCCAGGCAAAGGGGCAAATCTCCGGGAAGCCTGTTTTCTCTTGTTCACGCCTAACTCTATACTCTCCAGACCATCCCACTTCCGGATGGGGATGCTCCCGCACCTGGGGTGCATCCACCCCCGTCTGTAGGATCCTCAGCACCCCACCCCCCCACCGGCCACTTTACTGCCTGCTTCATTCTCCTTTCTTCTTTGAAGACATGTCTTCTTTCACCATTGTCTTCTCTACTTCAAGCCCTATTTTCATCCTAGACCTTATCATGACTCAAGTTATTCATTCAACAAATATTTTTAGTGGTTTCTGTTTCTGAGAGCGGGTCCAGCTGCTCGCCGCCCGAAAGCCAATGAAGAGTTCAGGTTGGTGGAAAGGCAGTTTTGCTTTATTTCAGAGGCTGGCAACGCTGGGGGAGGGCAGAGTTCTGTCACAGGCTGACTCCCCCACCACTGAGAGTCAGTGGGCAAGAGCTTTTATAGGCGGGAGGAGGAGCTACATGCAGAAACAGCACAGTCAGCTCTGACAGTCATCTTGAAATTGGCGGTGCAGTGGTCTGAGCAGTGTCATTGTTTTAAGTACAGTTAATCTTCAGTTCCAGGGGCGGTTTGTTCCCATTTCCTAGGGGCCAATTCTCAGAATTGTGGCACCTCATGTCACAGCTGCAGTCTGGTCCTTATATAATTAAATTCTTCCATCTGGTGGGAGTTCCAGTGTCTACAACACAGCTCCGGGGATTTGGCTCAGAATGTTACCTATAACCCTTGAGAAGAAATTAAAGGTCTTTAACTTTGCTTACTGACTCAACCATTATCATTTTGTCCTGTTTGATTGTTTTCCTTTGCTTCTGTATTTTCCCAATTCTCTGATTAAACTGGTTAAAGTTTTCTGCAGACAAAAGGCAGGCAGAGGACATGGGGGGTTGGGGACCATAGGGTCTTGTTCCCTTTCAATCCACCCCGTTTTGACACTCTTCAAGATTAAGGAGAGACAGATACAGAGCAAAAAATGGAATAAAAGTTTTCAATAGAGAATAAAGTTAATAATAAAGTTGGCAGAGGAACTTGGTTTTAGTTCCATTTCTCTTCCAGTATTCCCCAATTCTTTGAGGCAGTGAGGTGTTGACTACTCTGGCTCTTTCCTGCTGAAATAGGGCACAGTCCTGCCTAATTTGGGGAATGGACACAGAGTTAGAAATAATCTCAAGTCTCAAGTTTGGCATCAGTATTTTGTATTGTGAAAACATGCCCTCTGTCTGACTGCCCTGTCACAGCACCTGGATAAACGCAGCTTCTGTATTTTCCCAATTCTCTGATTAAACTGGTTAAAGTTTTCTGCAGACAAAAGGCAGGCAGAGGACATGGGGGGTTGGGGACCATAGGGTCTTGTTCCCTTTCAATCCACCCCGTTTTGACACTCTTCAAGATTAAGGAGAGACAGATACAGAGCAAAAAATGGAATAAAAGTTTTCAATAGAGAATAAAGTTAATAATAAAGTTGGCAGAGGAACTTGGTTTTAGTTCCATTTCTCTTCCAGTATTCCCCAATTCTTTGAGGCAGTAGGGTGTTGACTACTCTGGCTCTTTCCTGCTGAAATAGGGCACAGTCCTGCCTAATTTGGGGAATGGACACAGAGTTAGAAATAATCTCAAGTCTCAAGTTTGGCATCAGTATTTTGTATTGTGAAAACATGCCCTCTGTCTGACTGCCCTGTCATAGCACCTGGATAAACGCTTAACAATTAGCAGACATATTATGGATGAGGATAATAATCAAAATGCATCTTTGTATTATTCTCTGAATGGATTTTCTTAATGGTTAAAGGAGATGTACAATGTATGTCTAATAGGCCGTAAGCCGGCTATTCGGAATACTGGAGCAGGCTGCCATTTCCTTCCCCAAGGGATCTTCCCACCCAGGATCGAACCCAGGTCTCCCGCATTGCAGGTGGATTCTTTTCCATCTGAGACACCAGGAAAGCCCTGGTTAGCCTAAAGTTCAAATTAAATCATGTAAAAGCCAGAATGACCCCCATACCTCAATGTGTGAAAACTTCTACCATTTTCCCCTTTCCCATAAAAAGCACTGATAATATATTTTTCCACTGTTGCCAAAGTGGCTCAGTTGTTGCCTGCTCTGGGTCCTAGGCCAACTTTTTGTTTATATATTTATCTAGTCATCCACACTGGGAGAAAACTAATTAGACCTAACAAACAAGCATAGAGAGGTATGCTGACAGTGAAGCATTTTATAGGTCATACCTTTTATTGATTATACCCAATCTTTACACCTTGTACATGTTTGTTTTAAGTAGTAAACTTAAAGGCAGCAATGATACACATCATGAGTAGTTATACTCTGTGATAACTTCATTAAACAATTTTTTCCATCCTGAACAATGGGGTCAAAAGTATGATTAGAAGAATAACAACAGCTTTCCATTAGAATTCTGTCAATTTCTTAACAGTATTTTTCTCTGAGATTCCTCAGGGGCCCTCTGGAAAACTCAAAGTTACCTGGATAAAGAAACTTACGATCTGTTATCAAAAGCGGCACAATATTCCAGGAAAACTCTGTTCTCGTAACAGAGAGAAAACCAAATTGCTTCCCTGTATCAGCTTACCGTTAAAATTCATTTACCTTATTAAATTCAGTCTAATGTTAATCAATCTTAAGTGTCCAAAATTCCTTTCTCATAGTACTTTTTCTTTCCAAAAAAGGATATTTTCTATATCCATTTTAATTTCTCTCTAATTTTCTTCCCACCCAAAAGTTATTCTCCTTTTATCCTTCAACAAAAATATCTCCAGGGAATTCCCTGGCGGTGCAGTGGTTAGGACTTTGAGCTTCCACTGCAGGGGCACAGGGTTAATCCTTGGTGAAAACTAAGATCCTGCAGGCCACATAGTGGGGCCAAAGGAAAAAAACAAAATCTCCATCCTTTATATTTTTTCTGGCAGACAACACATATCCTACTTGCTTTATATACTGAAATGTATCCCTTATCATTTTTACATTTACAATTCTTAACCCTTTAAAGCCTTAACAAAACTAAGAAACAAGTAGTTGAACTGTTATACCAGCATTTCTGATTGGCAAACTTAAGAACATATTCCATAACCTCTAAAAACATATTTTTTTCATAGCACAATTTCTCTTTAATGTGGTACAATATGTGTATTTAATAATATGCATTTATTGTGTTTAAAGCTAAGCCCTCTTTCCTTTTTTCTTTTTGTTTAAAATTGTACGAAATAACCCAAGTCTGAATTCTCAACATGAGCTGTGTTTGTGTTTCAAAGACAAGAGTTAACTTCAAGCTTTCTCCAAGCATATTTTTGTTTCTCTCAGGGTCAGAATTGTGAAAAGAAAAGAAATAGTATGTTTTCTCTAATTGCATATGCAAAAATAAAAGACTTTCATCATAACCAATTTTTTTTTGGAGTTTAAAGAACACTTAGTGGCCACCCAGTGTTTGAAAAATCATTTTTTTCTTTAGTCATAGTTTCATAGCTAAAATCTTTCTAATGAATTGAACCTGAATTTTTCACTTTACAAAGACAAGAATACCAATCACACGAACAGAATACACACTCACACGCCAGAAAGAACTGTCATAAAACCCCTGAGAGGATGACGGATATGGAGTCCCAAATAAACACTTTCCAACACAAACAGTCCTCAACATCATACATACATCAGAACCAGTTGGCAAAAATGCCAAAATAGCACTTCAAGCTCAAAAGAGAAGTTAGCCGGGTGCACACCTATGGACTTACTGGGTCTGGGAGCTCCTCAACTCGTCCTGAGGCGTCTTTCTGTTCCACCAAGAAAGCGCATGTTGGCGGCCAGTGCCGAGCAGGGGAGAAACAGGGAGGATCCCCAAAACAAATGGTTTTGGCAGCTGGTAGCAATGTCCCCCAAACCTCCTCCCCGGTCCTGAGAGCCATGAGCAATGGCTCCTTGAAGCCTTCCTGGCGCATCTTCATGGTGGCAGCTTCCCTTGGGGAAAACCCCCAGGAGGCAGGTGTTGCAAGAGTCAGTCTCACGTTGCATCAAAATCTGTTAGCGAAAGTGGGTCCAGGTGCTCGGAGCTCAAAAGACGATAGAGAGGCAAGGTTAGTGGAAAGGAAAGTTGTCCTTTTTTTCAGATGTATGCAACCAAAGGGAGGGCAGACTCCTGTTCATAGGCCAACTCATTCCTCCGCCCACTGACAAGCAGTGAGCAAGAGCTTTTAAAGGGGATCTTCAGAGTTGTCTAGGTGTTAGGGAGGGGGCTCCAGTCAGCTCTGACAGTCGCCTTGAAATTGATCATGCAGTGGTCTGACCAGCATTTTGGGTGTCTCTTTTGCCGCACTGCACAGCTTTTGGGATCTTAGTTCCCTGACGAGCAATTGAGCATGGGCTCCCTGTAGTGGAAGTGTGCAGTCCTAACCACTGGACCACCAGGAAATCCCTGACCAGTGTCATCTTGATTAAGTACAATTAATCAGTTCTGGGGTCAGTTTGCTTCCATTTCCCTGGGGCCAATTCGTGGAACTGTGGCATCTTACATCATGGCTATAGTCTGGTCTTCATGTAGTTAACGTCTTCCACCTGGTGGGGGTTTCAGTATCTACAACACAGCTCCAAGGATAGGGCTCGAATATTATCTAAAGCCCTTGAGAAGAAACTAAAGATCCTTGACTTTGCTTTCTGGCTTCAGTTATATTATTTTATCCTATTGGATTGTTTTCCTTTGCTTCTGTATTTTCTTAGTTCTCTGATTAAACTTATCCTTTGGCTAAAGGTTTTCTTCAGACAAAAGGCAGGCAGGAAGCATGGTGGGGGAAGGCCCATAGAGTCCTGCTCCTTTTCACTACTACATGCCCAGACTTTGTGCCAGGCACTAAGGATCCAAAAATGAAGAGAATTGGATATGGTTCTTGCTCTCTTGGAACTTAAAACACTGGGTGTGTGCTAGTCACTCAGTCGTGTCCAACTCTGTAACCCCACCGGGCTCTTCTATCCATGGGATTCTCCAGGCAAGAATGCTGGAGTAGGTTGCCGTGCCCTTCTTCGGGGGATCTTCCCAACCGAGGGATGAAACCCAGGTCTCCTGCATTGCAGGCAGATTGTTTACCATCTGAGCCACGAGGGAAGCCCTCTTGCTCTCATGGAACTTAAAATCTAGCATACCCCAATCATATCCTCACTCAAATGATACAACTGCAGATGCAAGGATGCTAAGAAGAGATATGGAGGTTGACAATAATTGGGCATTTGACCATGTTAAGGTGGTTAGGGAACATACTGGACATGTGAACATGATGCTTGACAGAGACAGAGGGGTTGAATAGGACTTAACATGGCAGAAAGGGGAGGGAAACACGCCAGGCAGAGGGGCTAGCATATGCCAAGGTTATGTGGTTAGAGGGAAAAGTGGCCAAAATGAGGAACTCATAGAGAACTCAACTGTGTGCAACACAGAGAAGACGGAGTGTGGTTCAGAGAAGAAGATAGAAAGTGGGTAGAGACTAGATCGGGCCAGGGTATTAAACCACATTACAGTTTTATCTTTCTTATGAGAGCCACCGAAACAGAGTGACATGGCACGGTTGTGATGCAATGAGCTTCTGTGACCCCGGGATGGACTGAGCTCAGGGAAACCATAGTTGAATAGGACTTAACATGGCAGAAAGGGGAGGGAAACACGCCAGGCAGAGGGGCTAGCATATGCCAAGGTTATGTGGTTAGAGGGAAAAGTGGCCAAAATGAGGAACTCATAGAGAACTCAACTGTGTGCAACACAGAGAAGACGGAGTGTGGTTCAGAGAAGAAGATAGAAAGTGGGTAGAGACTAGATCGGGCCAGGGTATTAAACCACATTACAGTTTTATCTTTCTTATGAGAGCCACCGAAACAGAGTGACATGGCACGGTTGTGATGCAATGAGCTTCTGTGACCCCGGGATGGACTGAGCTCAGGGAAACCATCTAGGAGGCTGGACCATAGTTTATTGCAAGACGGGGTTGGTGGGAGACAAGATGGTAATGACAGACTATTTGAGAGATGTTTGTAGTTAAATCCATCAAGAGACAGTGACAGATTGGACATGGGTATTTAAAGAGAAGGACATATCAGGTGACTCTCTAGGTGTGCTGCTAGGAAGATAACACCATTTCCTGAAAGAAGAAATTTCAAAAGAGGATTTGTGCTAGAAGAGCATGCTCATGAGTTTGGATGTGGACAGTTGAGTTAGGCCATGGGGAATAGCGGAGAGAAGGTACTTGAGGAGGCTGTTGGATTTATGGGTGGGTATTCAGAGGAGGGATCTGGGCTGGGAATATATGTATGAGATCCTTTGTATATGGACAGTCATTGAAGACATGACCAGTAGACAAGTTCCTCTAAGGAGAGATGATGTAGAAGGAAGAAAGGAAGACATTGAGCTGATCTCTGAGAGACACAAACATGATGGAGAGTGAGGAGACACCAAATAAATGGGAGGAGAACAGCATTATGCTGCCAAGAGGCAAGTGAGATGAAGACTGAAGCATCTCTGCTGGGTTTAGCACCAGGGGTCACAGGGACCCTCAGTAAGGGCTAAGCCAGTGGAGTGAACACTGCAAGCCAAACAGCCTTCTGTTGAGGACTGAAGGGGGAGGAGATGAACACATGAAAAATACAGATACTTGAAGATAAACATTCTTCCTGAGAAGCTTGAAGGAGAAGAGGAAAAAAATTACTGGGAAAAAAGCTGCAAGAGAAGACGCGCATGTGAAAGTGAAAGTGAAAGTTGCTCCGTCGTGTCCGACTCTTTGCCAGAATACTGGAGTGGGTAGCCATTCCCTTCTCCAGGGGATCGTCCCAACCCAGGGATCGAACCCACGCCTCCTGCATTGCAGGCAGATTATTTACCAGCTGAGCTACCAGGGAAGCTGAAGATGCACATGGCATGTGTTTAATAAGTGCCCTTTTATAATGTTTGATTTTTACAGGTTTATGGAAATATGTTTTCATTATCATTCTGTCTAAAAATTTTCTAACTTCCTTTAATATCTCTTCTTTGAACCGTAAGTTATTTAAATATGCATTGTTTAATTTTTTTTTTTTTTTGGCCGTACTGCACAGCTTATGGGATCATAGTTCCCTGACCAGGGATTGAACCCAGGCCCTCAGCATTGAATGCACACAGTCCTAAGCACTGGATCACCAAGGAATTCTCTGTGTTTTTGTTTTTGTTTTAGAAGCATTTCTTATTTTTTTATTTCTAACTTAATTCTTCTATAAAACTTCTGGAAGGAGAAAAATCTTCCTGATCTTGCGTTAGGCAAAGACTTCTTAGACTTGACACCTAATACATAATCCTTAAAGGAAAAAATTGATGATTTTATCAAAATTGAAAATGTTTTCCCTTCAAAAGACATTATTTTAAAAATGAACATCCTAGCTTCAGATTGGCAGAAAATGTTTTCAATGCATATATCTGGCAAAGGACTTGGTTCTAGAATATATAAAGAATTCTTATAACTTAGTAATAGAAAGATAACCAACCCACTCAAAAAATGGGCAAAGGACTTGCATGGACATTTCACCAAGGAAGATAAGTATGTGAAAAAATGCTTAATGCTTTTAGGAAGTGCAAATCATTAAGGAAATGCAAATCAACCACAATGAAATACCACCTCACACCCACTAAAATGGCTATAATATTAAAAGATGGACAAGAACAAATGTTGGCAAGGATATGGAGAAATGGGAACCCTCCTACATTGCTAGTGGAAATGTAAAATGGTACAAACACTTTGTAACACAGTTTGGCAGTTTCTTCAGTTTCTCCTAAAATTACCATAGGATTCTTCAATTCTACTCCCAGCTTTCCAAGAGAAATGAAAACATGTGTCTACACAAAGAGTTACATGCAAATGTTCATAGTAGCATTATCAAAATAACCAAAAGCTGGAAATAATTCAAAATGTCCATCAGCTGATAAGTGGAGAAATAAACTATGGAATATCCATACAAGGGCATAATATTCCACAATAAAAAGGGGCAGACTCTGATACAGGTACATCATGGATAAATCTGGAAAACATTATGCTAAGTAAAAGCTGCTGCTGCTGCTAAGTCGCTTCAGTCGTGTCCAACTCTTCACGGCCCCATGGACTGTAGGCTCCTCCATCCATGGGATTTTCCAGGCAAGAGTACTGGAGTGGGTTGCCATTTCCTTCTTCAAGGAATGTTGCAGGGAGGAAGCCAATTCTGACTCCATGCTCAAAATTGTTTCTTTGACTTGATTTTCATCACTTTATTATTATAATCACACTTAATGGCCTCCCTGGAGGACCCTGCCCCTCTGCTTGAGAGGAAAGTGCCTTTGTTCAACTCTGGGAGAGACAGTTTGTCCCTGCCCACCTGTGAATAGGGATTCACACACTCCATCCAAAGGCTGACCGTTCCCTGGGAGGTGTTTTGCAAGACTGAAGACCCTTAACCAAAAGCAGCCAATCATAAAAGACCTCACATTATGTGATCCCATTTGTCTGAATTCTTCAGAAAAGGCCAATCTATACAGCCAAAAAGTAAATGAATGGCTGCCTAGGACGTAGGGTGGGAAGAGAGTGACTGAATGGGTTTCTTTTGGGAGTGATGGAAATGTCCCCAAATTAAATTGTGATGGTTGCAAAATCTTCTTAAATTTATTGAGACTTGGTTTATCGCCCAAGCATATATTTCCTGGTGAACATACTTCTGTAATTTTAAGCTCTATTATCCTCTCTCCCGGAGAAGGCGATGGCACCCCACTCCAGTACTCTTGCCTGGAGAATCCCATGGACGGAGGAGCCTGGTGGGCTGCAGTCCATGGGGTCGCAAAGAGTCGGACACGACTGAGCGACTTCACTTTCACTTTTCACTTGCATGCACTGGAGAAGGAAATGGCACCCCACTCCAGTGTTCTTGCCTGGAGAATCCCAGGGAGGGGGGAGCCTGGTGGGCTGCCGTCTATGGGGTCACACAGAGTCGGACACGACTGAAGCGACTTAGCAACAATCCTCTCTCTGGCCGTATGTTTCTAACCCTAAAACTCCAGGCTCCCAGGTCTACTCTTGGATCCTGTGGATGACCTGAAGCTCCACCATCAGGGCCACAGGTCTTCCCTGTCCTGCCTAGACGACGACACCATTTTTTTTTCCCCTTAGGAGCCCTCAATCCACTGGCCCCCTTGCCCTTCCACTCCTTGTTCACCCTCACTGGGAGTGGGTTCAGCACTGGCCTCGCTGCTGCTGCTGCTACGTCGCTTCAGTCGTGTCCGACTCAGTTCATCGGTAACTGAGGACCCCGGGTGTGGCCTCTCCGGCATATTGGTCCCCTCACTGTCTCCAAACTCTGGAGGTCCCCAAGCTGCCCGGCAATCCTTGGCCTTAGTTTTCCCTATCCCCGGCTGGCCTCTAACTCTCCGCACCACCCTGAAGCCTCCTGCCTCCTCCACTGAGGACTCACCCTACATGACGCTATCAGGTGAGATCCTTTGTTCCTCAGCTTCCTGTCAGACTTACACGACTTCCTGCCTCCACCCTCACTTCCTGCCCATTGGCCTCTAGAAGGAAGGGCAAGCTCCGAACCCGCTCCCCACCTTCTTCCTCCAGGCCGAGATCCTGTCCTCTCTTCCTCCTCCTGCACTTCGTCAGCTTCTCCCTCTTCTCTCCAGCTCCTTGTTGCATGCAGCCCAGAAGCAATATCTAGGGCCGCTGGGACCCGGAAACAAACTCTACCCTGACCCGGATCCTCCCAGTGGATCGCGCATGCTCATTCTTCTCTCCCTCCCTCTTCCTCGCCCCGCCCTTCTGCCACGTCCCCCTCCCCCGTTACTGCCCCCTCTTCTCCCTCTTGGTGTCCTCTGTTCACTTTTTCATTCCCTCTCTGTGCCCACTGGGTCTTCACAACTTCAGGACTGGCATTAACTCCTCTCTGAAACCTTTCTAGACCCTTTGTCCCCTTTGATCCCCCTAGAGCCCAGTCTGGACTCAGCACCCATGACACTTCGTCACTCAAGCTGGCGCCCCGGTTTCACTGCTGAGCCATAAGTTTCACGAGGGGCATTTTTTTTAAGTGCCTGGTTTATTCGGCCTCCTCCCTGGGCCTGGTTGCTCTGTAACTGCCTCCAGGTGGAAGAGGGGCCTTGCTTATGTTTCTGGGTCCCTTGCAAAAAAACCTCTTGGAGGTGAGTTTGGAGGTGAGTGGAGTGCAGGCCTTCCGAGGGTCCTGTTGGTGAAGAGAGGCTTGGCTGTTGCTGGGGGACCAAGGCCCACGAGAAGACCCAACACGAACGGTGGGTGGCACACCAGGTAGCATCAGTTCCGTAGCTTAGAGAAAGAACCTTCAAGAGATGAAACGCATAAAGACAGCATTATCTTTCCCAGGAGTTATGAGCAGGGCTGAGGGCTCAGATGGAAACACACCCAAAGGATGGATAGTCCTTCATCAGAATCAGAGGTTATGTCAGGGAGGGAACTTCAAGTGAAAGGATAGTAGATACAAAGGAAAAAATAAATGGAAAAGCATAGCATGTTTTTCGAGGTCAAAGGGATTCACCTTGGCCAGGTCATGGAAATGTCACACCTAAGAGTTACTGACCCAGGCATTTTGCTCAGCACTTAGGAGACACTATCTTTATAATCATCAAAGGAGGCCCCTGTGGTAGGATGTCCTGGTAGTGTCTCCAGTTTGCAGATGAACAGATAAGAGGCTCAAAGACCTCAGTATCTGGTGTGAGGTACAGACATGCTGGTGGAAAGGCTCCCCAGCCCTAGGTCTGTCTAACTTGGAGGCCCAGATGGAAAGGCCAGCAGCATGTACAGGGCCTTGAAGGCCAGGGGGAGCTTGTACTAATGATCCAGGAAGAAGCTCTTCACTTACTTGGTCTGATGGGTTTTCTGCACCTTTATGCTTGAAAAGTTCATGTACAGGACTCACTTGGTGGTACAGTGGATAAGAATCTGCTTGCCAGTGCAGGGGAACTGGAACACATGTTCCATCCCTGGGAAGATTCTGCATGCCATGGAGCCACGAAGCCCGTGAGCCACAACTACTGAGCCCACACTCCAGAGCCCACTGTGCTCCAAAGAAGAGAAGCCACTGCAATGAGAAACTCCTGGACAGCAACAAAGAGTAGCCCCACAGCCCCCCTCGCCACAACTAGAGAAAGCCCACACAAAGCAACCAAGAGCCAGCGCAGTCAAAAGTAAAAAAAAAAAAAAAAATTAAAGTACATGTGCACACAATATTTATGAATGTGTCAGGGTGTTTAGAACCCAAGAAACTCATCTAATTCATATGTCTGATCAAAAACTAGTATGCAGGGGAGCTAAGATCCCACATGCTGCATGGTTCAGCCAAAAATAAAGGTAAAAACTGGTACAGAAATGTACAGAGCAGTATTACACAGAATTATCCAAAATCAACTAAAAGGTCAAAAAACCCAAGTGCCCATCAACTAATAATGAATACACAAACTATGGCCTACCCACTTAATGGAAAATTATTTGGCAGTAAAAACAAATGAACAGGACTTTCCTGCTGGTTCAGTGGTAAAGAATCCACCTGCCAATGCAAGAGATTCGATCCCGGGTTCGATCCCTGGTCCGGGAAGATCCCACATGCTTCAGAGCAGCTAAGCCCATTCACCACGACTACTGAAGCCTGTGCGCCCTGGAGCCCTTGCTCCACAACAAGAGAAGTCACCGCAGTGAGAAGCCTACACACCACAGCTGGAGAGTAGCCCCTGCTCACCACAACTAGAGAAACGTCCACGCAGCAGTGTTAACAAATAAAAACATTAAAAAGACAAATGAACAACATGGATGAACCTTGAAAACATGTTCCATGAAAGAAGCTAGTCACAAACCATATATAACATGTGATACCTTGTATGGGAAAGTTCCGGAACAGGCAGATCTATAGACCCAGGAAGATTAGTGATTGCCTAGAGCAGGGGGTGGGGAGCGGATACTAAAGACTGAAGAGTTTTTCTTTGGGGTGATGGTTGGATTGCTCTTTAGTAATCTAATAACCTCTGAATTGTGTACTTGAAATGAGGGAGTTATATAGTATGTGAATTACATCTCAGTAAAGCTTTACACACACACAACACACCCCTCAGAAGGCCTGTCCTTGAGATTTGTGAGCTTGGGTTGCCTAGGTCTGAAGGTCAGAGAACACACGTTTATCATGCCTAGGACAGGGCATGCGTGTTTTCTATTCTGTTCTGGCCAGCGGTGATCCCTGTTGCCATGGACTGTCCATGCCAGCTCCTGAGGTTCTGAGCAATCAACAGATGCACGGCAGACAGATTACACCCCTGCTCCCAGGGCACGGAGTTCTGAGTTTGGGAGGATGTGCGCTTTAGCAGATTAGGGGGATGCAGAGGGGTTGGACCACCCAAAGCGTGGGCGGTTTCTAAGACTCTGCCTCTCGGCACCAAACCCGCTGTATCCTCCAGCTGGGAGGCCCCGTCAAGGCCCCTGTTCTGGCCTTTTGAGTTCTGCCATTCACTTGTTATAGAGAAACTACTTCGATGGGGTGAATGAAGTCACTGATAAGGAGATTCAGGAGATTAAAAAAAAAGTCACTTCTGATTAATCGGCCATACTTGAGTCGGATGTGGCTTTCTGGTTAAATGCCCTAACGTCAACTGGGATTTCTTTGGGAACTGGTCTGACATGTTTGGCTTCATCCAGGAGACACAGACCAGCGCTTGGTCTGCACAGAACTCTCGTCCGACCACCAGCTCTCCACAGTGAGCATTGCTCCTCAGGGCTCCAGCGTGCCAGACGGGCCAGACCTAAAACCCTTGCTCTGTCTCTGCAGTGACGTGTGTGCTGTTTATCTCTCCTTCAGATGCATGTGGAGGACACTGCATGAATATCCTCTGTAAACTTCCTGCATTTTTTACCACTTGCAGTAGATCTGGATGCCTAGCAGGGCATGGGGGTGAGAGGGCTGGGATAACTTCCGGTTTTTCCTCTACCAGAATTAAGCTTTGAACATTAAGAAGCTACATAGAGGGACCTCCCTTGTGGTCCAGTGGTTAGAACTCCAAGCTTCTACTGCCAGGGGCACAGGTTCGATCCCTGGTCAGGGAACTAAGACACCACATGCTGGTGACTAAAAAAATCAACATTGAATATAGGTGAAAAGCAAGAAGCTGTAAAAGAACCATGGATAAAAGAATTTATAATGAAGGGTTGATAACTATCTTCTATTTGGAGACTGTTTTCGAATCTTGCTTTTGAAATTTCCAGCTCTCTAATCATTTGGTCTTTCTGGTGATCCCCCCATCCTGAGGCCTAGTCATCAGAAAGACAATGTGATTAGACATTGGAACTTTCAGCCCATCCTTCCTCAACCTCTGGAGTTAGGGTCAGGGACTGGAAATGGAAGTCTATAAAGAAACTTTAGAACAACAAGATTCAAGGAGCTTTTGGGTCAGTGAACACTTCCAGATGCTGAGAGCTTGCACCTGGGCAGGAGGTACACAAGGAGACAACTGGCAGCTCAGCCCCGCGCCCCTAATACCTTGCCCTGTGAATCTTTTTCGTCTGGCCATTTCTGAGTTGTATTCTTTATAACAACCCGATAGATATCAGTAAAGGGTTTTTCTGCATTCTATGAGCCATTCTAGGACATTATTGAATCTGAGGAGGGGCTCATGGGAATCCCCAACTGGTTGTTCAACTAGGACTCCAGAGTTTGGAGCCTACACAAGTGGAGGTGTGGAGCTGTCAGCCTCTGAGGGGGACGACCCAGGAGCACAGTGGGGGCCAGAGGCCACTCAAGTACTTGCTGCTCATTCAGGAAGAGCTGTCTGTTCTTGGTCGTCACAGGGGGTGGCCATGAAGTCGGGAACACAGCAAAAAAGGAAAGCTGCATTCAGCACAGTGAAATTGTGTCATCTCTGTTTCCAGACCTGATGGCCATCTTCTCGATGGCCCATCAGTCCTGAGTCTCTATGGATAATGCTGTACGGGTTGCGGGGGCCGGGCTGTATGAGGCAAGTTATAGGGGAGACTTCAGCATTTATAGGAATGCAGCGGGAAGGTGCCTGTCAGGAAAGGACTATCTGTAGAGTGGACGGCAGCAGGCAGGAACTCTGCTCCCATGCTCCTCGGAAGCTGTCCCCAGTGAGACCACCGCACCCACATGGTGACCTGCTCCCCAGACATGTCTCACTTAATTTCTTGGCAAGTATCGTCCTCACTTAATTTCTTGGCAAGTAACGTCTGACACAGGTAACCACTCTCTCCCTTGAAGCTCTCCTGATATCGATGACCAAACTTCTGGTTTCCTACCCTGTCTTCGTTCCTTCTCAGGCTTTCCTTTCTCTGTGTTTCAGTTCTCAGGACTTGATTCAGGGCCCTCTGCTTACACTTTGAGGGGAGCTCATCCCTGCAGATGTAACACCCCGATTCCTAGCTCATCATTTTTGAGGGCGGGGAACACCACATCCAACCACCGGGGTGGACTGATCACTGGAGGCCTCAGAGGCACCTCTTGTCTGATACATATAAGACAGACCCTTCTTCCTCATTCCCCCAACACTTGCTCTTCTGCAGGAGAAGTGGTCCGGGGACAAAGAAGGAAGCTGGACTTTAGTGCAGCAGAGAGGATGAAAAAGGGGCCCAGCTGTGGGAAACAATACCAGCAGTCTTGCTGTGGAGAGCTCCCTGCACACCAGCCACCATGCTGAGTGCTCACCTGAGTCCTCTCACTTACTTGCAACAACCCTGAGAGAGGTACAGATACAACAGAGGTGGGGACTTGCAGATGGGATTTGGAGGCTAATTGGTGAAAGAGGAACTGACTAGTAGAGGATAATCCTACTCTTGTGAAATTGGGTTCAATGACATCATTTACTTTACTGAAAAGTAGCATGCTGCTGCGGAGAAGGCAATGGCACCCCACTCCCGTACTCTTGCCTGGAAAATCCCATGGATGGAGGAGCCTGATAGGCTGCAGTCCATGGGGTCACTAAGAGTCGGACACGACTGAGTGACTTCACTTTCATTTTTCACTTTCATGCATTGGAGAAGGAAATGGCAACCCACCCCAGTGTTCTTGCCTGGAAAATCCCATGGATGGAGGAGCCTGGTAGGCTGCAGTGCATGGGGTCACTAAGAGTCGGACACGACTGAGTGACTTCACTTTCACTTTTCATTTCATGCATTGGAGAAGGAAATGGCAACCCACTCCAGTGTTCTTGCCTGGAGAATCCCAGGGACGGGGGAGCCTGGTGGACTGCCGTCTGTGGGGTCGCACAGAGTCGGACACGACTGAAGCGACTTAGCAGCAGCATGCTGCTGTACATTGATGCCATGGAGTTGTGTTATCAGTTAGCTTTCACTGTCTAAAAAACCACCCCAAACTTAGTGGTTTCAAACAGCAACCCTGTATTTAGCTCCTGATTGGGAGTGTTGACAGACTGTGTTGTGGTTCCGCTGGTCTTGGCCCTTCCAGTCGGTGAGGAGGCCCTTGTCTTGGGGCTTGGCTGGCTGGCTGCTGAGGCTGTACAGATCAGTCTGTGTCTCTCTCATCATCTAGCAAGCCAGCCTGGGCTTGCTCAAATGATGACTGGCAATGTTCAAAGAAAAAAGTGCAGATGTGCAAGGATTCTTAAGACCCAAGTCAGAATTCACATGTGACTTCTTCCATGTTCTTCGCCCAACACTTGACCAGCCCCATCCAAGATTCTACTTCCTGAGTGCATATGCTGTGAAAAGTCGTGGGCATTTCTGCAGCCTGCCACGAAGTCTTAGCCCTGTTTGACCCTACTTTCATTCTGAATTTGATATGCTTTTTCAACTCTTTTTAGCCTGATTTACAGTTATCCTACCCCTAACAAAGTTTACTATTTCCACTTTATTCATTGTTTCCACTTACAAATCCTGTGAACTTGGAAACTAGATAGACACCTTTGCCCAAATGTGTATTAAATTAGTAACAAGGCTTGTAAGAATTATATGCCAACAGGAGTAAATGGGCTCTGAGGAAAGGAGAATCTCCTACAAATGTTAGTGCATGGACTCTGCAACAAATAGTGTATGGCTGCCTAGAGATGGTTTTCGCTTCTTAGCTTCATTCCGGGAGTGTGAGGACACATGAGGAAAGTCATAGAGGAGATGCTCCATGAAAAGATCAAGCAATGGTGGCACCCAGGGGGAGTTGAAAAGGAAGGAATGGTTTGCTGAGAGCAGGAAATGACTCATCTTTTATGTTAATATTCTGCGTTTTCATGGCTTCGATTCTATCTGGGTCTGTCCTAAAATACAGAGAAATCGTAAACTTTTTACCTAAGACAAAGGAGGAAGGCAAGGATTGGCATCAGCTACAGACTTAGGGTCTGAAGGAAGGGGAGATTTTGGTTTTCTCCTGTTTGGAGGTTTATTTAACATCTTATCTCTCACTGTTTTACTTTTTTTCCTTTGTTTTTTCCTCCCAAGTTAGCACCATAAATACTCATGAATCATGCATGTGAGAACCTTGTAACCTTGAGAAATGGACTTTTAAGTCTTCCAAGTATCAAATGTCTTCTTCCAGAGTAGAACAGAGTCAACGTTTAACCCAAGTGTGGTGTTGTTAAAGGAACTCCTGACTGCATTTGAAAATGTTGAAGCTATGACTTAAACTAGGATTGAATCTTTTGTTTTACATTCTTCTCAGAGGGTTCTATTTATCTGGAGAATTGAAAACAGACAGACAGACATGTCTGCCTGATTAACATAGAAGCAAGTCAGTCACTGCCAGGAACCTGTCATTCACTGGAACTATTACCACCTTGGTGATAATATTTAGCAGAGAGCGGGGAGTCTGTCAGGGGTCAAGCCACAGTCAGAGAAAGTCAGCATTTGTCATAGAGGTGTTTCAGCTGGGACAACCCAGGGAAACTCTGAAGCCATCGGTGTTCACTCTACAGATGCTCGGCCTTAGTGTGTATTAATACTTAACTGTGTTGATTAAGAGTGTGTCTACTTTTAGGAACTTTCCTGGAGGTCCAATGCTTGGGACTCCGAGCTTGCACCTCAAGGGGCACAGGTGCTATCTGCAAGCCACGTGGCTAGAACAAAACAAAAAAAAGAGAGTAATGTCTATTTTTAGATCACATGGGCCTACTCTCCCCCACCGACTATTACCACCTTGGTGATAATATTTAGCAGAGAGCGGGGAGTCTGTCAGGGGTCAAGCCACAGTCAGAGAAAGTCAGCATTTGTCATAGAGGTGTTTCAGCTGGGACAACCCAGGGAAACTCTGAAGCCATCGGTGTTCGCTCTACAGATGCTCGGCCTTAGTGTGTATTAATACTTAACTGTGTTGATTAAGAGTGTGTCTACTTTTAGGAACTTTCCTGGAGGTCCAATGCTTGGGACTCCGAGCTTGCACCTCAAGGGGCACAGGTGCTATCTGCAAGCCACGTGGCTAGAACAAAACGAAAAAAAGAGAGTAATGTCTATTTTTAGATCACATGGGCCTACTCTCCCCCACCAATAATTTCAGCATAATTTTTTAAAAGAGAAACAAGAATCAGAATATATATTTTTTTAATAGTTTTTTTTTCAGTTTGACTTTTAAAGTGATTTTTTTTTTTTTTTTTGGCTGCGCTGGATCTTAGTTACTGGCGCAGTTAGTTTCTCTTAGTTAGTTAGTTTCTCTAACCATCTTAGTTAGTTTCTCTAGTTGCGTAATCGAGAGCTACACTCCAGTAGCACTGCGCCGGCTTCTCGTTGTGGTGACTCCTCTTGTTGCAGAGCACAGGCTCTGGAGCGTGGGCTTCAGAAGTTGTGGCCACAGGTTCAGTTGCTCACAGCATGCGGGATCTTCCCAGACCCGGGACTGAACCCATGTCCCCTTCATTGGCAGGCGGATTCTTAATCCCCGGACCACCAGGGAAGTCCTACACTGATTTTTTAGTGCTGTAAAAAATTCTGTTTAAAAAAGAAATCACAGTGTTAATCAGGGGAGGAGGCAAGTGCTGTATTGTTCTGCCTGTGAGCAGTAGTCACTAAAATTCTTAAGCTGGGAGGGGAGGGACAGGAGTATTCTTGAAGTGGGGCTGGGTATTTGCCCGAGCAGAATCGTCCACGAGTCCTACCTCTTGGGTGTCATGGGTGTATATCGTATGTCTCTCTGCTGGAAATAGCTGATAAACCAGTAGTGAAACAAGTGACTGCATGTGCCAACAGTGACAATAACTAGAAGAACGATCTTAAAGGGCAAGCGAGTGACTTGGAATGGAAGGCCCAGGACTGAGGAGGGTGACGTGACTTTCTGTCTGTGGAGGCGGGGATGGGGTGGACCCTTGAGGGATCCGAAGGCTTGGAGTGTGGGGGATAGCCTTCCAGGCTCGGGGTGAAGCACGGGGCACAGGTGAGCGAGCTTGGGGTGGGCAGGAGGAAAGCGGGCAGCTGACCACAAGGGCAAGAGGACCAAGACGTATGCCCGTGGGCCACATACGGAGCTTAGAAGCAGGACCTCGTGAGAACTGTTTGATGTTCATGTGGCTGCTACGTGGAGCCTGGGATCTAGAGTTAGAGGAAGTAGAAGGACCTGCCCAGGCGGTGGGGGCGGGGGCTCCAGGCTCCTGAGCCAATGCTGCCTGGAATGTGTCTGAAGAATTGGCTGGGGAAGTAGAGAGGAACAGGGAGATGGGTCTGATGGTGGAGTGATGGGTGTTCACCACACCTCTGCTGAGCTGCTCAGCACAACAGTCACCGGGCACCTGGCTATTGTACATTTACCTTTAAATTAATTCAAAGTGAAAATTTAGTTCCTCCCTTGCACCAGCCACTGGTAAGTGCAGGTAGCTACCCCTGTGGGGCAGCACAAGCCCTCCATCTCTGTGGACAGTTCTGTTGACCAGCAGGGCCTCAGAACAATGTACCATGACCTGTGCTCTCCGAATCCTTCATTCCTCTGGGTTGGAAGGGCAACCAAACTGTCATAGGCATCCCTGAACGCCCATTCTGTTCAGGACAGAGAGTAGAGGGAAACTGTCCTGAAGACTTTCCTTGCTTTGGAGAATTAACCAAAATCAAAGAACTTGCCTGCAATGTAGGAGACACAGGTTCGATTCCTGGGTCAGGAAGATCCCCTGGAGAAGGAAATGGTAACCCACTGCAGTATTCTTGCCTGGAGAATGCCATGGAGGAGCCTGGTGGGCTACAGAATGACCCTACAGCACCGGGTCACAAAACAGTTGGACACGACTTAGCGACTAACCACCACCAACAAAGATCCTGTAACCCTGAGTTTGGGGAAGGCTGGAGAGAAGGTGCCAGGCATGATATCTACATGTTAGAGTCACTTAGGTGAGTTAGGAGGCAGAATCCAGATGGGAGCTGAAGGCTCCAAACGGATGATAATTTGGGAGAGAAAAGATAACTTAAACAGATGATGCAAAGCCAGGAGGGTCAGAAGAAAAATTAAATCTACTTTGATGAGCAACTAGGAGTGACAGTTAGGGGTTACATCTGTCAGTCACAGAGCAGTCTGGGAAGTGGGGCCACCCTGAGTGTTCACTAGTGGGAGCTGGACCTTCCAGAAACGTGGGGGCAGCTGGGGAAGCGAAAGTTGGAAGAGGGACTGGAGAATCAAGGTGGAAATGCTCATCTTCCTCCTGGGCTGGTCCAGTCGGCACCTCGAGGGGCTCTCAGGAGGAAGTGGTACCCCTGGAAGCTCATGGGGGGCTCTTTAGGGCTGTCGTATCATCCAGCTACTGCACTGTCTGTGAGCAGGGCAGCATTTGGAGGATAAGCTAGACCTGGGGTAGTGGGGGGACCAAGGGCGAGCTGAGCCCATAGGTGCCAGTCCCCCGACAGTGGCCCAGCTCCCCTGCCACCTTCCAGTTCAAGCAAGGTGCTCCTGGGGCCCCAGCCTGCTGCGCCAGGTGAATTGCACCCCTAACCCTGGAGGAAGCTGGGAGGAGCCTTTTCCCACCCAGCTCCCCAGTCCCAATAACCAGCACAGGAGACCAGCTCGGTGCAGGGGGAGAGGTATTGGAGGGGCAGCATCTTGGGAGGGACTGGTCCTCGGCGTGGCCAGGACGCAAGGTGGAGCTGGGGCCGCCCACACCTGGTGCTCACAGCGCTCTCCCTCGCTTCCCTTGGAGCCCATCTCCCCCCAACCCCGACTGCAGAGTCGGCCTCTGCTGTTCTCTAACTCTGCGGAAGCAGGGCGCCACCAGATCTTCAATATGATAAACCCTGGTGAAGCTGTCGGTTGCGTGTACCTTCAGCATGGATCGAGACAGCATATCCCGTGGTAAAAACAAGAGTAAAATAATTCTGAGAAGTGTGAAACTGTCACCCTTTTTCTAAATGACTTATCCCAACAGACAGGTGGCTTTCCATCACTGGCTTCCTTTCAAGGGGCCCTGGAGGCCAAGGTCTTTTCACTGGGTGGCGTGAGGGGTGCAGCCACGCCATGCTGACCACGCCCGGCTTTCCCCTGCCTGCCCCCCATCGCCAGGTAGCAGTGGGAGCGGGGAGCTGCCCAGGGCCACACAGGCAGGAGGCGGCAGGAATAAGGTGGGAAGCTCGCATCCAGGGGCCACCGGGGGCTGAAAATTACCCAAAGGTGAGAACTGAGTAGGGAGCTGCAGGGTGAGCACCCAGACTGGGTTCAGGGTCAGGGCTCCAAGGGCAACCGCGGTGGGACCTCTCCAGGATGTTTCCCCAAGACATTAGGGCCTTGCGGGGCCAATTTTGGTGCTTCTTCCTCCCACCCCTCCTCCTCCTTCTTCCTCCCTCCCATCCTCTCCCAGGTATTCTGTCTCCCTCTTGTGTGTGACCTCCTCTCCTTTGCTCCCTTGCTTTCTCTGTAACAGAATGCTCCACCTATTCCGTCAACTGCTAAGTCCCACTGGGCAGCAAATTCTAGCTCCTGCCGTCACGCTGTGCAGACACACCCGGGCCCGGGCCCCATTCCTGAGAATTTTCTCTTCCTTCTGGGTTTTGCAGTAGAAGCAGCTTTTCCTTCTCCTAAGCGTCGGGCATGACTGAGCGACTTCACTTTCCCTTTTCACTTTCGTGCATTGGAGAAGGAAATGGCAACCCACTCCAGTGTTCTTGCCTGGGGAATCCCGGGGACGGGGGAGCCTGATGAGCTGCCGTCTATGGGGTCGCACAGAGTCGGACAGGACTGAAGCGACTTAGCAGCAACAGCAGTAGAAGTCTTCGCAGCTTGTAGGATCCTCTATGCTCCTTGAAGCAAGTTCCCACCCCTCACTCTTATGCTGGTGTGAAAACCATCAAAAGGCAGCAAGAAGGTAGACGCCCACCTGGGCGGCCAGCCTCCCCCTCCTCGACCCCCTCCATCCTTCTAGAGGGCGCTTGTATCTGGGCTGCTGGGCTCCTGCTTACCTCGGGCAGCAAGACCCCTACTGCCTGGAGGAGGGGGGAGCACAGAGGCAAAGCTCGTCTCCTGAGGAGGCAGGGAGGCGACTGTGTACAAAGGCCTCAGGCAGAGGTGGGGGTATGCAGACAGGCACCCCCACCCCCACATCGCGCTGGACCCAGGACAGAATTCAGAAACTTGGTGACTGCCGCAGCGTCATCCAGTCCTGACCTGCACGGCACCGAAGCCACAGGAGGGACCAAACACGTCTTCTCGTGAAGCAGGGTGGGTACTGGGATGAGGCCTTCTCTGGCCCAGCTCCTGCCCGACTTGAGCATCTTCCTGGGGACACTGCCTGCTTCCCCACCCCCACCCCCCGCACCAAGGTTCTCATGCCCCTCAGCAGAGTCAGCACAGCTGGGTTGATGGTTTTCTCTCCCTCCAGGGTCAGGTGTGGATCAACGGCTTTAACCTCGGCCGCTACTGGCCAGTGCGGGGCCCCCAGATGACCCTGTTCGTGCCTCAGCACATCCTCGTGACCTCGACCCCGAACACCATCGTGGTGCTGGAGCTGGAGCATGCGCCCTGCCAGGACGGTGGCCCGGAAGTGTGCACCGTGGAGTTCGTGGACAAGCCGGTTTTTCGCACAGTCCAGATCCACAGACATGAGAACTAGGAGCAAGACTCATGGCCGACTCCCTGGGACAAAGACTGTGACCCTGCAGAATTCTGGCCTTGCACATACCTCACCTGCCGCTCGGAAGGCCAGCATTCACTTCTGATTGGAAGATGGGCTAGGCGTGTTCTTACCTAGGTTTCCCTGGCACCTGGCGGTGCCTGACGCACCCCGTCCAGGCTGTGTGGTCATGGGGTGAGGCTGGTAGCCCAGCAACACAGAGGCATCCACAGGGTTGGAAGGGAAGCATTTGAAGTTTTTCTGATTTTTATTTTGTTAAGAATCATGTAGTCTTTTTATTAAATAAAATTTGTATTCAAATGATCTTACTGTTTTTAATGTTGAGCAGGTATTAAATTATAGCTTCTGATTTAAATCATAACTAGACTTGAGTGGGCTGAATAAGCCACTTCACTAAGCTGAGGTTGGTTCAAAGGAGTGGAAAACAGTCTTGTTTTGATCCAGTGGACCATTGCTTTTCTGATCTTTGACTTCCTTTTGAATTTCTGTGATACCTGCCAGGAGAGCTCATAAACACAACTCCAAATGATTACGCAGACCAGCAGCAGCTAGAAAGCATGGATAGGATGGTACGTTTGTACAGTGGGAGGCCCCAGAGCTGCTAAGATGCAGATGCAGATCTGTATTATTTACTTGAAAATATTTTCATGGTAAGTGGTGTGGAAAAAGCATCTGCCTTAAGTTAGATCCTGTGTTGTCAGTTTGGACATAAGAGCTGCACATACAGTTTTTCGCACAGTCCAGATCCACAGACATGAGAACTAGGAGCAAGACTCATGGCCGACTCCCTGGGACAAAGACTGTGACCCTGCAGAATTCTGGCCTTGCACATACCTCACCTGCCGCTCGGAAGGCCAGCATTCACTTCTGATTGGAAGATGGGCTAGGCGTGTTCTTACCTAGGTTTCCCTGGCACCTGGCGGTGCCTGACGCACCCCGTCCAGGCTGTGTGGTCATGGGGTGAGGCTGGTAGCCCAGCAACACAGAGGCATCCACAGGGTTGGAAGGGAAGCATTTGAAGTTTTTCTGATTTTTATTTTGTTAAGAATCATGTAGTCTTTTTATTAAATAAAATTTGTATTCAAATGATCTTACTGTTTTTAATGTTGAGCAGGTATTAAATTATAGCTTCTGATTTAAATCATAACTAGACTTGAGTGGGCTGAATAAGCCACTTCACTAAGCTGAGGTTGGTTCAAAGGAGTGGAAAACAGTCTTGTTTTGATCCAGTGGACCATTGCTTTTCTGATCTTTGACTTCCTTTTGAATTTCTGTGATACCTGCCAGGAGAGCTCATAAACACAACTCCAAATGATTACGCAGACCAGCAGCAGCTAGAAAGCATGGATAGGATGGTACGTTTGTACAGTGGGAGGCCCCAGAGCTGCTAAGATGCAGATGCAGATCTGTATTTATTTACTTGAAAATATTTTCATGGTAAGTGGTGTGGAAAAAGCATCTGCCTTAAGTTAGATCCTGTGTTGTCAGTTTGGACATAAGAGCTGCACATACGCACACACTCAGTCCAGGCCTGTTCACCTGTCAACAGACAGGGGCACACACGTGGACGTCCAGACCCCAGCAACTGCGGGAGATGCCCTTCCTGCCCCAGGCGTCCTGATCTCACACCGTAAGCACTGTCCTCCACCATGTCCACTTCTGAGCATATTGTGTATTTAATCCACTCGTCCCGCACCAGAACTCAGAGGAGCTGACTGTCATCTTCCCTGATTTACCGGGTCACGTGTCTACATACCGGGCTACATACCAGGCAGGTGGTAAAGAGTCTGCCTGCAATGCGGGAGACCCAGGGTTGATTCCTGGGCCGGGAAAATCCTCTGGAGAAGGAAATGGCAACCCACTCCAGTATTCTTGTCTGGACAATCCCAAAGATGGAGGAGCCTGGCAGGCTACAGTTCATGGGGCCTCGAAGAGTTGGACGTGACTAAGCGACTAACAACGTTCACGTCATGTCTACACGCTGTAGAGCCGTGGTTTGAAGTCCCGTCCTCTGGCTCTGGGGTGGCATCTGTCACATACTGACACATGCTCATGTTCCCAGAGGAGAAGCCTAGAGCGACAGAAACGGAAATGTTGACATGAGCATATCTGGGGGCAGGGGACACAGGTTAGATTCCACATGCCGCGGAGCAACTGCTGAGCTCACGCCCAGCTAACGAGCCCACACGCCCTAAAGCCTGTGCTCCACAACAAGAGAGGCCGCTGCAGTGAGAAGCCCGCGCGCCGCAACCAGAGAGAGCCTGCGCGCAGCAGCGAAGACCCAGCACAGCCAAAAATCAAATAAATAAATAAAAAATTTTTTAAATATACGAGCATATCTGGGTGGTGAGTGTTTGAGAGGCTGTTTATAATTTCTTTTTTGCTTACTTGTATTTTAGATTCTGTGCAGAGATGAGGTCCATTTTCTTAAGACAGGAAGAAAGATGTCTATTGCTAACCGACAGCATCTTTTTACAGGAGTGTGTTTCTCTGTCTCCCAGACATCAGTGATGACTGGGAGTCTGGAAACTGCAGGAGGCATGTATGTGCTGAAACAAATAGCCCAGACCTGGACCGAGGAGCATCTCTGTAGCACCTTCTGCTGGATGTCCCGCATCCACTGGGTGTTGGGCAGAGCAAAGGCACTGCTCCCTGCACCTGAGCCTCAGTGCATTCCTCTTTCTTCCACCAAGTTCCTGAACATTGAGAAATGATGCTCAAGAGCTGTGCCTCGTGACATGCTCTGGGAAGACCAGAGACTAACGCCTTGCATGCGTTGGTCCCCTGCACATCCCCCATCCCAGTGATTCCCTGTTGCGGCATCTCCAGAGGCTCGGGCCTTGGAGTGAAACTGCCTCGGCAGAGTGTTTCCCTTCCATTGCCTTCCCTGGTCCCCCTCATCCAGCCTTCAGAACCACACCCCACGGATCGCAGTGGAGAGCCCGGTTCAGGGATGAAAATGTTTAAACTTCAGGGAGAGGTGGAACTGGATTCCAATCTGGTCTGTCTCCACCAAAATCAGTCAGAGTGTTTTCTTTCTTTGTGTGAGGGAGTCTTTTGGGGTTCTCCCCCTCGTCCAGGGTGCTATGTTCTGGAAAACAATCTTTTTTTAATTTTTAAATTAATTTTTATTGGAATATAGTTGCTTTACAATGCTGTGTTAGTTTCTGCTGTAAAGTGAATTAGCTATACATATATCCCCTCTTTTTCAGATTTCCTTCCCATTTAGTTCACCCTAGGAGAAGGCAATGGCACCCCACTCCAGTACTCTTGCCTGGAAAATTCCATGGACGGAGGAGCCTGGTAGGCTGTGGTCCATGGGGTCGCTAAGAGTCGGACACGACTGAGCGACTTCACTTTCACTTTCACTTTCATGCATTGGAGAAGGAAATGGCAACCCACTCCAGTGTTCTTGCCTGGAGAATCCCAGGGACCGGGGAGCCTGATGGGCTGCCGTCTCTGGGGTCGCACAGAGTTGGACACGACTCAACGCGATTTAGCAGCAGCAGCAGAGCTTTGACTTGAGTTCCCTGTGCTAGACAGTAGGTTCTCATTCCTTAACTACTTTATACATAGTATCAATAATGTATATATCTCAATCTCAAACTCCCAGTTCATCCCACTGCCTTCCCTCCCCCTCACCTCTGGTATCCATACTATGTTCTGTATATCCTTGTCTATTGCTGCTTTGCCAATAAGTTCATCTGTACCATTTTTCTAGATTCCACAAAAAGCGACATTCTACGACATTTGTTTTGCTCTTTCTGACTTTCTTCGCTCTGTATGGCAGTCTCCAGGTCCATCAACGTCACTGCAAACTGCATGATTTCATTTCTGTTGATGACTGAGTGGTATTCCATTGTATTTACTTAGCACATCCTTATCCATTCATCTGTTAATAGATATTTAGGTTGCTTCCTTGTCTTGGCTATTGTAAAGAGTGCTGCAATGAATATTGAGAAACACGTATCTTTTTGAATTATGGTTTTTTCCAAGTATATCCCCAAGAGTGAGATTACTAGAGTCATACGGTAGTTCTATTTTTAGTTTTGTTTTTTTCTTTTAAGGAACTTAAGGCAATGGCCGTTGGATCATGGAAAAAGCAAGAGAGTTCCAGAAAAACATCTATTTCTGCTTTATTGACTATGCCAAAGCCTTTGACTGTGTGGATCACAATAAACTGTGCAAAATTCTGAGAGAGATGGGAATACCAGACCACCTGACCTGCCTCTTGAGAAATCTGTATGCAGGTCAGGAAGCAACAGTTAGAACTGGACATGGAACGACAGACTGGTTCCAAATAGGAAAAGGAGTACGTCAAGGCTGTATATTGTCACCCTACTTATTTAACTTATATGCAGAATACATCATGAGAAACTCTGGACTGGAAGAAACACAAGCTGGAATCAAGATTGCCGGGAGAAATATCAATAACCTCAGATATGCAGATGACACCACCCTTATGGCAGAAAGTGAAGAGGAACTAAAGAGCCTCTTGATGAAAGTGAAAGAGGAGAGTGAAAAAGTTGGCTTAAAGCTCAACATTCAGAAAACGAAGATCATGGCATCTGGTCCCATCACTTCATGGGAAATAGATGGGGAAACAGTGGAAACAGTGTCAGACTTTAGGGAGAAATATCAATAACCTCAGATATGCAGATGACACCACCCTTATGGCAGAAAGTGAAGAGGAACTAAAGAGCTTCTTGATGAAAGTGAAAGAGGAGACTGAAAAAGTTGGCTTAAAGCTCAACATTCAGAAAATGAAAATCATGGCATCCAGTCCCATCACTTCATGGGAAATAGATGGGGAAACACTGGAAACAGTGTCAGGCTTTATTTTTCTGGGCTCCAAAATCACTGCGGATGGTGACTGCAGCCATGAAACTAAAAGACACTTACTCCTTGGAAGAAACTTATGACCAACCTAGATAGCATATTCAAAAGCAGAGATATTACTTTGCCAACTAAGGTCCATCTAGTCAAGGCTATGGTTTTTCCTGTGGTCATGTATGGATGTGAGAGTTGGACTGTGAAGAAGGCTGAGCACTAAAGAATTGATGCTTTTGAACTGTGGTGTTGGAGAAGACTCTTGAGAGTCCCTTGGACTGCAAGGAGATCCAACCAGTTCATTCTGAAGATCAGCCCTGGGATTTCTTTGGAAGGAATGATGTTGAAGCTGAAGCTCCAGTACTTTGGCCACCTCATGCGAAGAGTTGACTCATTGGAAAAGACTCATGCTGGGAGGGATTGGGGGCAGGAGGAGAAGGGGACAACCAAGGATGAGATGGCTGGATGGCGTCACTGACTCCATGGGCGTGGGTCTGGGTGAACTCCAGGAGATGGTGATGGACAGGGAGGCCTGGCGTGCTGCAATTCATGGGGTTGCAGAGTCGGATACGACTGAGCGACTGAACTGAACTGAAGGCAATGACATTCCACTCCGGCACTCTTGCCTGGAAAATCCCATGGACAGAGGAGCCTGGTGGGCTGCAGTCCATGGGGTCGCTAAGAGTCAGACATGACTGAGCGACTTCACTTCAGGAATGTGAGGTCTGTGTCTGACTTCTTTCACTCAGCACCGTGTGTTTGAGGTTCATTCCTGCTGCAGCGCGATGTGGAATGTTCTCCGTTTTCTTGCTGAGGAGTGTTCCATGTGTGAACATTGATTTGTCAACTGATGGGCATTCAGACTGTTTCCAGCTTGGGACTCTTATAAATAATGCTGATCTGAACATCTGTGCCCAATTCTCTGTGTGATCAACGGTTTTCCTTTCCCTTGGGTAGGCACCTAGAAGTGGAATTCTTCAGTCATATGATAAGTGTATGTTTAACTTTTTAAGAAACTGCCAGACAATTTCAGAAGATCTGGCTTGAGCCGAGGAGGGAATGAAGAATAGTGCTCACACCCCTCCCACCTCCCTCTGTCTCTTTGCCTTGCTCTGAGTCAGGCCACTCACTGTCTCTCTCTCTCTCTTTTTATCTGTCAGCAAATCCAGTTTATTCAGAATGAGATTGTTTCATGTCATCTGAGTTTGGGTTTTTTTTTTCACTGTTTCCCCAACAAGCGCTAGGTCTTCTGGCAGATGACACACATAGGAAATGACCTTGTGTGGTCTTTGTTTCTTGCCTTATAATCATTAAAAAAAGTCATTTCCTGAAATTGCTTTTTCAGTCCGTACCCTGAGGGATTCTGTCTGGTCTGTGGTAGAGGGGACGGCGCGTGCGGTCCAGCCACTCGTGGGCTGTGAGGAGAGTCTTGCCAGGGTCCAGATGCTCAGGGTGAGGGGTTCTGGGTTCAGCCCAGCCTCTGCTCTTGATCTAACTGTGTTCCCGGGTTGTCCCCTGCCTTCCAGCCTTTGGGGCCTGAGGTTTGCTAACTAGACACCCAGCAGCCATCTGTGACGATTCTCAGCTGATTCCCCAGCAGACAGCTCCTCTATTTGTACCCCCAGGGGCTTTCCATGTGTAAGGAAGTCCCCTAGGAGCCCCAGGCTTGTAAGCCCCCAGGCCAGCACCACTGTCTCCCGGGTGAAATGGG